>SKCR01045263.1:0-56039 GCA_019454045.1 Zanthoxylum bungeanum
CAACGATACCCACAAACTTCAATCACATGCAGATGCAATCATGTAAAAAAAAGAGATAAAAGAAACAAAACAAACATCATGTAGTTATATATACAATGTCCTTAGAGAATGTCCAGCAATAAAGTTAAATATGTTAGGGTTGGTGCTCAGAGTGCCAATCCGGATTGTATTTATGTCCGATTCATAAATACGAGCAATTCAATTTTCCATAATATTACAAATTCAATGGTAGCACCCTTGTCTTTTATACACTTATTCGATCTAATTACAATTAGATATCTGATTATGATTAGATCGAAACTAATTCTGGTTTAGTGATATGTGTATATTAGACAAAGACCCTAGGATTTACAATGTAGTGCGCTGTTACAACGTAGTTTGTAATTGACATTGGGAAGCGCACTATAAGATGTTTATCCTTAAATAAAGTTCATGGTCAAGATTTACTAACACACGGGTCGGTTAGTAAAATCCGCCGAGACCAGTACATGTCGTATATCGTGACTTGGTCCGATGGTTTATCCTAATGAACCATGAGTCTCGGGAGACTCGTATAGACATGTAAATGTTTATTTGGTAAACACTGAACGACTCACTGAAGATTTCCTAATAGATGGTACACCAACGTCAATAGGAATCTTCTCGAGTTGAGCGAGCATAGTGGTCATTCGACTTGAGATACCACAGTGGGATATATGAGTTATCCTCCATAATTTGATGGCAGTCACGTCACCGATCTATTCACGATCAGATCTCCGCCTATTTGTTGGGTGTGGACTGATGCTCATGATATCCAGTGCGTATCAAGAGAGGATCCGCCAGTCCTGTGTATAGGGTAGGCATCCTCACGTGTTTACGATCTAGTAAATCCATTGTCGTGGTATAACTTCAGAAATCAGTTCCGAGTGTTATTTAGAGATCGTAATTGAAAGTCGACTATTTTATACCGAACGAATTGACGTTTTTATCTATACCCCAGGTATAATATGGATAACCTGTGACGGAGGGATTATACGTATGTAATGACCTCGACTTGCATAGTTTAGCGAGATTATCCGTGGTCGTCATAATTCATGAGTGGGTGAATTATGGACATAAAATTGGATTTCGTGACGGATAAACCTAAACTTAGAGAGTCCCATAATATGAAGTGTACTCGTTGAGCACTTGGGCAACACGTTATGAATAATACAGATTATTCATAATACTTCATCGGATTAAATGAGTTAATTCGAATCGTTTAATCGTTTAAATGATAACACATGCTTTAGGGGATTTTGGTCATTTAATAATTAACATGTATTTGTATTTGATACAAAATTCGATTTGATACATATTAATTAATTGTCAAATGAGATTTTGACAAATGCCATAAATATATGTATTTTTTATTTAATGTAAATAAAATAATATATAATAATAATTATATTAATTAATTATTTAGATATTTAATTGTTAAATATTTGAATAATTAATTGATAAACTTTTTCATAATTGTTATGAAATATGTTTAATTATTATTGGTGACACATGACATGATTTAATTAAGCTTTGTGTGTGCAAATTTGATTTGCTATTATAAAGTTTAATTCATTTAATATGTTTAAAGTGAAAAAATGACCAAAATACCCTTATTTACTATGCCAAAGTCGGTCATGGTGTATTTTTTAAGTTGAAATTTATTTTCTTCTTCAATAATTTATCCATGGCCGAAACTTAGCTTCCAAAATACACTCCAAATATTTCTTGATGGTTTAAGGAAAGAAAAGAAGAAAATCAAAGAAAAAGCTTAGCAAAAACAAGGATTAAAGGTAATTCTTCAACTCCCTAAGCTTAGAAATTTTGTTTCATGTTTCTTGATGATCTTATGAGATCCTAGGGTATCTTCTTTTCATAAAATTTGGGGATTTTGTTTGTGATGGATGGAGATGGAAGTGATGATGCATGTGTGAAGTATTTTGGATGAAATTAGTGTAATTATTGTCCAATTTAATCATTTGATGATATGTTACCATTCTAGAGTGTTATGACCACTCTTTTAATGCCTAGAATTATTCTTGGGTGGTTCATGTGTGGTAACTTTGATTGGTGTCTTGATTAATAGATTTAATCTTGAAAAATTAGATTTAAAGAATGAAAATTGATATATTTGTGTTTTGGATCAGATCTGGAAAAATCAGTGTTTATGTTGATGAATTTGATGTCATATTAATGTATTGGATGTATTTTGGGAGTTGGAACAATTTCCGGAAAGTGTTTCGAAGTTGAAATAAGCGAAAACGGCCAAAAACGCGTAACCGAGTGACTTTTGAGCCAACCGGGTGACGACTGTCCAACAGTGAATTTGTCACTGTTCGGGCAGTCCATGAACTGCCCTAACACTATTTTGGCTGACCTGGGTAGTCCCCATAAGTATTGGGTGGTCGGTTCGGTCAAAAACGCGTTTTGCGTTATTTTGCGGAAAAACATTTTCGTAAAAGTTTCGCGACGTTTCTTATACATTTATGTCGCTATTTGATATCGAATAAATGTGTTTAGGTGAAATATGAATAAATTATTCATATTAGATATTGAATAATTTATTTGGTAACGATTTCGCCGAACCGCGCTTCCGCTGTGCCTTTCCCCAAAACCCCACAAAAAGAACCTTAAAAAATAGACACTTCAACTTAAATCAGTCTCCTTGAATAAACCATCTAAATCGAACTCCAAGTGTGTGTGTAAAAATATATGGTCACAACATTGATTCTAAGTAAGTCAACTCGGTGATTTTGTCTCAAAACTTGGTAGTTGATGGGTCCAATCAACCTAAATATCTAAAAAGATTGTTCTGTCTGCCTATATGCACTTAGTGTGGTATAAAAGAATTTCTTGTGATTTTATTTTTTTTATTTTTAAACCCACATATCCTTTAAGTAGTATTTCTCCTCATGGTGGTCCTAATACTCACCTATGGGTAGCTTCACGCTTATCGATTATATATTGTCTTTTTTTAAAAGAAAATAATATCATACCACGCATCATAATTGAATGCAGACAGGAATAGATATTCATGCAAACGGTCATTCATCATTCACTGATTCTTTAAACTAGTCACTTCATCAACTCCCTAGTATCAAACTGTTATGGAGCTATTTTCTAGTGCATAAGAGTCTGACCTAGATACTATGCTCAAGGTATAGGATAAAACTAAAGTTAGCCCTTATCGTTTCCTAAAATTCACACTAAGACAAACAACATCATCATCAACCATGTTTTTTTTAAGGAAAAACGAAATAAAACACGCAGGAAATAAACATGATGGAACAAGAAATAAAACATACAACCCACCCCAAACCTAAATATGACGTTGTCCTCAATGCTATGCAAAACAAGATAAAAGAGTAGGGAACAACATAACCGTGGTGGTTTCAAGCAATTGCTTCATCATTATCGCTGGCAGCCTCTAGAGGATGGGGAAACACAAAGAATTGCTCTTCGCTGATGTTGAACTGGCGAGCTATTAATCAGATCGTTTGCTCCATGGATTGGTTGTACTAAGCCTGGTACGTCACGTGAGCCTCCAAATGATCCAAGCATTGTGCGACAAAGAGTTGCCGAGATGATCTCCTCGCTGAAGGTTGAGGTTATACAGATGATAAGCTGGCTGCCGATGTTCTCTTTGCTCGAAGTTGTTGAACAATGCATGTTGTTAGAGCAGTAGTGGGCTGCATGGTTTCTTCTCTAGGGTCCATGGGTACCTTAGCTTGTACACACAAGTTAGTGATGAGACTGGAATATAAAAGGCTTGTTTGTGCAGAATGAGCTGCCCGAACGATGTTTGTAGAAATCAGCCCACCTACATCAATAGAGTCACCCTCGAGCAGAGAGTAAATGAGGATCATTCGGTCTCTTGTTACATTTGTGATATGGGAACTAAGTAGGAGAGTACGCATCAGGAAGTTGAACCATACTCAAGCATCTGGTTTAAGGTATTTAGAAATCATCTTAACATGTTCCCCACTGCTGCTAATGTCCCATACCGTATTTGGGATGCAAAGTGTCTGTGTGAGATGGTCCATTTCATGTTGCTCAATGGTTTCTGTATAATCATCGTGCTCAATATCTGGCAACCCATAAAACATGTTGATGGTGGACCGATCAAATGATACTGGTTTGCCTCGAACCAAAACCCGATAACTTACATGTTCATAGGCATTGGCATAGAATTACCTCACCACGAGAATAGCTGCTGGGCTAGGTTGTTTGCAGAGCTTGAACCAATACCGCTGACTAATAACCAAATCGAAGGGGTTTTAGGGCAGAAATCTGGTAACTCAGCGGAACAGTGGTGTAGGCACTGCATTTTGCATATAAGTCCCGATGATGAGTCTCGTACGAATGCACTACTCTTTAGGTTACAGAAGTCGCGGGAAACGAATGTCGGAAGGAAAATTCAGAATAAGTATGTCATCGGATTCAATTCACATGTTCACTACTTTCGTTCGTGCTGCGTTCGTTAACATGTTCGAACGTCAAGCAGATTGCAGACGTTCGTGTAGCGTTCGAATCAGTGTTCGAACGTTGTCGGTACTTCTGGTTTTGTTGCTAGCCTCACGCCCAAGCCCAATTAGCCCACCAAAACCCACCCAAAAATAATTAAAACATTTAAAACAGTCACAAATTAAAATAACATCCTTCCTAAATTAAATAAATCACATTCCAATCTAAATAATTCATATACCTAAATAAAATAAATCAAATATATCCCTTCCCTAATCAAACACCAATTAAACACATCTTTTCCTTCATAAACCAATCAAGACACTTCCCTTTTTTGAGGATTCCATTCCTTACCTAGAAACCCTAGAAACCATTATAAAAAGAAGCCTAAACCAACCTTTCACACCCTAGCTCATTCTCACATCTACTCAAAAAAAGAAATAAACCCTAAGCTTCACGCCACTCCCTCTCTCTCTCGTTTCCAACCTACGCCAAATAAACACACACAAACCTTCACCAAACTCCCGGCAACACAGCCCCCTCACAACCAGCCTTTATCACGCATAAAGCACCTTCAACTGGCCCTAACTGCTCACGCCACGTACAAACTCAAAATAGCCCCACGCCAGCCATTGACCAGCAGCAACCCTCATGCTGACCTGCACCCTAAGCCCTTCACCGAACCAAATAAGAAGCCAACACACTACCTCACCCCCACGTAGCAATCACAAAGCAACCCTCATAATACAACAAACAAACTACCCCCCCACCAATACCAAACGCATGAACAACAGCCCTTCACCAAAATAAGCCTTATAACTGAACAATAACCAAGCTGAAAATAGTCCAAAACAGCCCCCTGTAGTCCCCAAAATAGTCCCAAAAATACCCCAAAACCGTGACCCAATACACCCCAAAAACAGTCCCTTAATATAACAAAACAGTGACAAAAAAACTACACTTTAAAACCCTTAAATTACCGTAAGAAACAACAGTAAAACAGCAGCAAAACAGAGGAAACAAAAGCTCAAAACAGCGAAGCAGCGAACGAGAGCAGTGGACCAGTGAACCGGAGGAGTTACAGAGCATCAACCCTTCCGACGGCCGTGTAACGCACTTTCGAGAGACGACCTAAGAGGTTAGACCTGAGGGCACCCTTCTTATTTATTCTCATCTTTTTTTTGTTGTTTATTAGAATTCCCTCGTATGAGAGTCGTTTGTTGATATATGTTGTGGTCCTTGAATGAATGGAATATGTGTTCTCTCTTGTGGTATATCGGATGGAAACCCGGACGTAAATTCCCTAGCCGAATCCGAATGGACGGTATTGCGGTTTGCACTCGGGATACAATGCCACGTACCACTTGAGAGATTCACACATTTCGTTTCATCCAACCATGTATTCGAGCATGATTGGGTTGCTAGTATGTTATTTATTTTTTTAAGCATGATTTAGTCGTTAGTATGCTATTACTTTCTGCATGTTACTTATTTATGCATGATGATATAGTGTGCGTGGACTAACTATGGTGGATTAAAGGTCCTCAATTCGAGGGAAATGCCTACAGGCTATCTTTTCCAAAATGTTTTGCCACGCCGGACGGAGTATGTTTGATTGAATGTGAGATATGTTTAATCGATCATACGAGGTCCTATATTACTGTTGTCTTTATTTTATATGCATTGTAATATAACGCGCATGGGCTAACTAGGGTGGATTAAAGGTCCTCTATTCGAGGGAAATGCCTGAAGGCTACCTTTACCACGATGTTTTGCTGCTGTAGGCATTGCATTTTTGCATATCGAACCCGATGAGGAGTCTCGTAAGGAGACACTACCTTTAAAGTCGTGGAAGTTGCGGAAAACGGTCGTCGGAAAGGAGAAGTCAAGAATTGACATATTATTGGTTTTGATTCACTAAGTTCGCTCAGAGTTCGCATGTTGAATCTTCGTTTCGAGGTACATCTTTGGCCCTAAATTCCCGCAAACCACTCTAAGCCCACCTAAACACCTAATACACATCAAGAAAAGATTAAGCATTTTAGAAGATCAAAACAGCCCTCTATCCTCTCCACACATTCACGCCCAAGCCATTCCTTCACTGCCTCCAATCAGTTCAAGCATCCATTCAGCCCCTAGTTCTCACATCTACAGGCCCATACAGCCCCACTTCACAGCCCTAGAAGTCACCCACAAAGCTTCCTTCACAAGCCCCTAAGATTCACGCCACTGCACTCCCATTTCAACCCCAAAAAACACACAAAACAGCCCATAATTAGGCCTGCAGTTCATGCCATTTTGCCCCTGGAAATAGCACCCAAATCACCCTAATTTTAGCCCCCAAACCAGTGAATAAACTGCCCTAAACACCCTCTAAAATTCACCAAAACAGCAGCTCAAACACACTCAAAACAGTCCCCAAATTCACCGAAACAGTGAATAAAAAACTGCACTTGAAAGTCTTCGAGAAACCGAACAAACGGCAGTCCAATACCCCTCAAAATTCACCAAAACAGCCCATAATTCATTGCAAACCAGTGAGCAAAGTGTGGAGATTTAAATTGCAGCGAAACGAAGTGGAAACAGCGGACGAAACAGCGAAACAGTGAGCAAAACGTCGAAACAGTGAACCAGTGGAATCGTGGTGTCTTAGCCTTTCCGACGGCCATATAACGCACCTCCAAAGAACGACAAAAAAAGGTTAGACCTGAGGGTTTATATTATTAAATTTATTCACATAAAATAATGATTTAAAAAAATGTGTTTAGCATGAATAGTTAGTTTGGCATGTTATTTGGAATTTGTTCACATGAAATAATGATTTAGTGTATGATGTGATTTTGGGTGAATGGAATATGTGTTCTTTCTTGTGGTATATTGGATGGAAACCTGGACATAAATTCCATAGCCGAATCCGAATGGACGGTATTATGGTTTGCACTTGGGATACAATGCCCCGTACCACTTGAAGGATTCATGTATTCCATTTCATCCAACTTGTATTTGAGCATGATTAGGTCATTAGAACGTTATTTTATTTCAAGCATGTTTTAGTTATTTATCTTTTGTATGAGGAATTTAAGTTTAGGTATGTTTAGATTACTATGTATGTAACATGTTTGATGTGTGATGCCGAATGTTTGTCGTTGTAAAAATTTACTTTCAAAGCATGCGAATTTAGATTTAGGCCTATAGGAATTTAGAGTAGTTTTACCAATGTATGTCTTGTAGACTTGGTTAATATTACACAAATCCATCCATTACAATTGACATAAGTAAGGGACCATTCCGAACCCAACGATTTGAGCTCTTCCCTTGCGAGGGGTGAGTGCGGCCTTAAATCATTTTCCCGGTTCACACCGGGTGGCGACTCCTTTATTCTCCGGTTTAGTCCTCCGTTGGCTATTCCGTACTCCCAACTAGGCCCTGAGTCTAGAACAGCATGTGTCGCCCATTTTCTGTGTCCTACAGTCTGGCGACTCCACTGGGGATGGAGAATCGGCCTCGAAATATTGTCTTGTAATGTCTGAATTTGTGTTTTAATTAACCATGTTTACTGTGGGTTTAAGGAGTTTAATTAAAGGCATTGTCGATATTACATCATATCAGTTCTGCCGAGAATGGCACTCCGAGAATGGAGATATAGTCCGGGAATGGACAGTTCAAGAATGAACAAGCCGAGAATGGCAATCCAAGAATGGAGCAGAGTTCAAGAATGAACAAGTCGGAAATGACACTCCGAGAACGGAGATATGGTCCGGGAATGGACAGTTCAAGAATGAACAAGCCGGGAATGGCACTCCAAGAATAGAAGCACGGTTCGGGAATGAACCACCTCACAGCACGGTTCGGGAATGAACCACCTTACAGTAACGGTTCGGGAATGGACCACCTTACAGTAACAGTTCGGGAATGAACACCTCACAGTGACGGTCCGCGAATGGACCAACCCACAGTAACGGTTCGGGAATGGACCACCTTACGGCAACAGTTCGGGAATGGACCACATCACAACACGGTTCGGAAATGAACCAGGGGTCGCAGCACCTCACCACCCAAATCAACTCAACACATGGTAAGTCAAGTGGCAGCTGGCGAGCCAGGTAAGTAGAAATGCATTGCATAACTTTGATAGGATTGTCACTGTTGCACATTACACAAGTCCCATCAAAGTGGGGGCGACTGTAGGCACTGCATTTTTACACATAAGTCCCTATGATGAGTCTCATTTTGGAGACACTACCTTTTAAGTCACGGAGGTCACGGGAAACGGACATCGGAAGGGGAAATTCAGAATAAACAAGGTTCACTGTTTTCGTTAGTGCTGCGTTCGTGTTTACGTTCGAACGTCAAACGGATTGCGGGCGTTCGTGCCGCGTTCGAGGAAACGTTCGAACGGTGTCGGTAATTCTGGTTTTGCTGCTAGCCTCACATCCAGCCCAATTAGCCCCCCAAAGCCCATAAAACACATCCCAATTTAAATAAATAAATATTAATTAAAACATTAACTAAATAAGATAATAATTAAATTAATTAAATAATTAAATAAAACATATACCAAACATAAAATAAACAATTACCAACTTAAACTAAAATCATGCCTAAATTAAACAAATCACATACTAAATCAAAATATAATCATACCAAGTTAAAATCAATCAACCAATATATTATTCCTAACTTAAAATATTGTATTCCTAAACCAAGCCAATCAAATATTCAACCTTCCCTATCTAGCCAAGATTTGTCCCCCCCTCAATCTTTGACTTCCCTTAACCAAACCAAATCAAATCCCTCTTTAATTATCCAAATCTCTTTCCTTGTCAAGCCCAACCCTTTGCCTATAAAAAGAACCATTCACCAACCTTCTCAACCCTAGTCCCTAGTCCCTAGCTCATACACAACACACATAAAAATTAGAGGAAGAACACACCCAAAAAGAGTAAGCAAAAGATAAAGAGGAGACGGCAGCGAAACCACAAGGAAACAGTAGCAAAACGGACTCAAAACAGTAAGACAACGAACGAGAACAGTGAACCAGTGAACCGGGAGAGTTGCGGAGCATCCACCCTTCCGACGATCGTGTACCGTACATCCGAGAGGTGATTTAAAAGGTTAGACCTGAGGGTACCTTTTCATTAGTTTATATTCGTTTTTTTTATTATTATTAAATTCTATTCGCATGAGAGTCGTTTATGGATGCATGTTGTGGCTTGAATGAAATGGAAGAGTGTCGTCTCTTGTGGTATATAGGATGGAAACCCAGACGTTAATTCCGTAGCCGAATCCGAATGGACGGTAGTGCGGTCTGTACTTGGGATACAACTCCATGTACCACTTGAGTAAACGGCACCTTCTCTTGTTTTGTGTTGCTTTTATTTATTTATTTATTTTTCGTCACTTAAATTCTGCATGTTGCTCATTTATGCATGACTCAATCGAGCGCATGGGCTTAGTAAGTGGAATGAAAGATCCCCTATGGGGAGGGGTTAAAGCCCTTTACCACGATGCTTTGCCGCGCCGGTTGATGTGTGTTCGGTTGGATGCAAGACACGTTCAATCGGACATACTTAGAATAATATGATTGTCTTTATGTTTGTATGCATGATGTGATGTGACGCGCATGGGCTTAGTATGTTGGTCTAAAGGTCCTCTCTTTGAGAGATCAAGAGCCCCAAAAGGCCACCTTTACGGCAGTACTTCACCGCGCCCCTTTATTTTGTTGTTTATGTATTGCGTCTCATTTCATGCATCAGGTCTGTTCCCGTTCGAACGCGTTTACGAACGCAACTTGAACGCGCATGCATTTTTGCCTTATCATGCATCAGGTCTCATTTTCGTTCGAACGCGTTCACGAACGCCATACGAACGTGAGCATTCTGTTTCATTTCCGTTCGAACGCGTTATCAAACGCCATACGAACGCGAGCATTCTGTTTCATTTCCGTTCGAACGCGTTAACGAACGCTACTCGAACGTTAGCATTCTGTTTCATTTCCGTTCGAACGCGTTTACGAACGCTACACGAACGTGAACACACTGAACTGAGTCTGTCTTATCATATTCATGCATAATTGCCTCTTGGTTGATCTTTCTTGTGTTATATAGCCAACCGTATTATTTGTATCCCTGCATTTATCCATTCTATGTGTTCTCGGGATTGTATTCAAGCATGATTAGGCTGTTAGCATGTTATTTGGTTAATAGGTTCATAAGATAGTACTCAAGCATGATTAGGTTGTTCTTAATTTTCCATATTATAGGATTGAAATATGTTCATGAGATTGACATGTGATGTTGCATGTTGTGATGAACTTGTTGATGTATGCATATGAATTTAGAAGCATGATATTTTTGGAAATAAATGTTATTTAAGCCTGGTTAAATTATTACATAAATCCTTTTATTACAAGTGACATAAGTAAGGGACCATTCTGAACCCAACGGTTTGAGGTCTTCCCTTGCGAGGGGTGAGTGCGGCCTTAAATCTTTGTCCCGGTTCACACCGGGTGGCGACTCCATGTTATTTCATACTTCCCAACTAGTGCCGCGAGCCTAGAACGGCGTCACCCAGGTCCTGTTGTCTACAGTATCATATAGATACTCTCGTCAAGATTTCCATTCAAGAATGCAGTCTTGACATCCATTTGCCAAATTTCATAGTCATAATATATGGCAATGGATAGAAGAGTGCGGATGGATTTAAGCATGTCTACTGGCGATAAATTTTCCTCATAGTCAACTCCCTCTTTCTGGGTATAACCCTTGGCCACTAGTCTAGCCTTGAAGGTCTGTACCTTCCCATCTGATCCCCTCTTCCTCTTGTAGATCCACTTGCAACCTATGGGTTTCACCCCATCAGGTTGGTCTACAAGTTCCCAGACTGAGTTGGAGTACATGGACTCCATCTCTAGGTTCATGGCTTTAAGCCATTCCTCTTTGTCAGAATCATCCATTGCACTATGATAGGTCAATGGATCATATACGCCATCGCTGGATGCGACAACTTGTGCCTCTCCAATCCTAGGGTAGCGATCAGGTTGTCGTACAACCCTCCCACTGTATCTAGGCGGTAGATCATTCTGATGAGCTTGCATCTGACTCTTAGATGTCGAATGTGCTATGTATTTGTTAACTTTCATTGACGATGGCGTGCTGGTCGAACCAGCAAGTAACTCCTCGAGTAACACCTTACTTTGAGGCTTGAACTCCCTCATATCGTCCTCCTCTAGAAACGTAGCATTTGTCGATACAAACACTTTGTTATCATCAGGACTGTAGAAGAATCCACCCATAGTCTCCTTAGGATAGCCTACAAATAGGCACACCTGAGAATGTGGTTCCAACTTTGTCTTATTCTTTAGCACATGTGCTGGACACCCCCATATGTGGAAATGTCGTAAACTAGTTTTACGACCATTCCACAACTCTAATGGAGTCTTAGGAACAGACTTGGATGGAACTACATTAAGGATATGCATTGCGGTTTACAGTGCATATCCCCAGAATGAACTAGGTAGTGAGCTATAACTAAACATAGATCTCATTATGTCTAGTAGGGTCCGATTTCTCCTCTCTGCAATACCATTTTGCTGTGGTATTCCAGGCGCTGTGAGCTGGGATACCATCCCATGCTCAACTAAGAATTCCTCGAAATCTCTGTCGAGGTATTCCCCTCCACGATCTGATCGTAAAGCTTTGATTGTCTTACCTAATTGGTTCCCAACCTCAGCATGATACTCTTTGAACTTTTCAAAGGTATCTGATTTGTGATGCATTAGGTAGACATACCCATATCTTGAATAATCGTCAATGAATGTGACGAAGTATTCATACCCGCCTCGGGCTCTTACATTCATCGGTCCGCAAACGTCTGAATGTATTAGCTCAAGTGGTTGACTAACTCTTATACCTTTTCCTATAAAAGGTCTATTGGTTATTTTTCATAGATATGTGTCATTGTGAGAAATCTTTGGCTGTTTAGTTTTCGGTTTCTCAACCTAAAACATTTCAATAATTAGCAGTGGCTTATGTGTTAACGGTCTTAACACATAAAAGTTATCTTCCAGTTTCCTCAGCATATAGGTAATCCATTTATGAAATAATAACTATTATTATTAGATAAATGATAACCATCATGCAATAATTTTGAAACAGAAATCAAATTTCCATGACAAAACAAGAATAAACACAACTTTGTTTAAATTCAAATAACTTTTATTTGAAAAAATTGAAAAACTGATAACTCCCACTATTTTACTGAAACAACATCCATTGTCCTAACTCTCATAGTAAAGTTACCTTCAGTAAGGTCTTTACGTATGTCAAGTAGCTATACCTTTAGCCTTCCAGTGTTATTCTTCTTTATCTTTGCAGATTTTGAAGACTCGACAACATTTGCCATATCACTGAGCTTACGAGGATCCACAAGTATGGACTCGTAGTGGGTGATCTCATTAAGCAGTTGGGTCAAAGTAAAAGTCAACTTGTTCATAACATAGTTGCTTTTAAACTGCAGGAAACTCTTCGGAAGAGTTTCCATAATCATGGTCACCTGGCTACGCTCATCAATACGAGCTCCATGGTTTTCAGCAGTGTTGAGATAGGTCATCATCCTTAAGACATGCTCTCGGACTGATGTCCCATCCTTCATCCTAGCAGTCATCGCTGAGACCATGGCCTCATGGCGTTGACGCTCCGAAGGCTGCCCAAAGATGCCCTGTAATGACTCAATCATCTGAGATGCTAGAGCCATAGGTTCATGCTTTGCAGCAAGAACCTCAGACATCCCTGTTAGCAAGTAGCAGCAGGCTTTCTCATTTGCTGCAACCCATTTCTGGTAGGTATCGCGTACAGCTGGGCCAGCATTTCTGGCCGGCTCGGGAGGACTCTCTTCCGTCAGGATAAATTTTAGGTCTTCACAGACCAGGATAGCGTTCATGTTACTTTTCCACTTAACATAGTTTTCTCCCGTTAGTTTATCGTTTGAGAGTATGGAAATAATTGGAGAAACCATTGCTGAAAAATAAAATAAACATGCATTTAACATTCATTCATCGCATATTAAAATCATCAAATAATATTAGCATAAAATTAAACATGATGCATGAACCATGAATAATGAATTAGAAACCTAAGAGAATTACTATGCCACAAAAATCTATCATCCCACAAGTAAGTGCCGCCGTAGGGTAGGTCAAGTACTTGCATGATAAATCGAGACAATCTCAGTCAATTTAATATATGCGGGAATAACTCTTGTTCCTATATTAACCAACTACTGTTTCATTCGATCAAGGAATTTTATTAACAGTTAATTATTCCTTTGTGAGTGTAACCCGTCGTTTCGGGATTCTTGGACTTAACGAGTAAGTGCCGCCGTAGGGTAAGTCAGTTCACAAGATACATCTAGAATCCCTATCCTCTCGGAACCCAAACCTGATATTGACCCAAATGTTGGGTTTCTAGGTTAGTCCCAAGATCATTCAAGCATAGAAATCATGTGTGAATACAATAATAAGTATGGCGGAATCATACTTACATTGATCGAATTTTGATGCGATGAACACAAAATCTTTTGCTCCTCCATGGAAGCTCTCGGCCAACCCCAAAAATTGTGCTCCAAGTTTTCGGTCATGCCCTCCATTGATGCTCCAAGCTCCAAGCTTTGCAAATGGTGATTCCATGCTCAATGGTTTGTTTCTTTATCACCTTGGATGACCTTTCATGTGCTAGCATTGGAAAGATTTGCCACAAATCTTCCTTGTTTCTTCTTCTATGTCTCGGCCAAGCAAGAAAATGAGAAGAAAATTGGCTTCAAAAACCGAGAGGGAGAGGAGAGAAAAAAAAGGGTTCCCAAAACCGTGAGTGTTGCAAAAAGGAGAGAGAGAATTTGTGTTGTGTATTTGGTTATTTTAATTTACAAAATTCAAATACCAAAACCATTTTGTAAATGCCTTTCAAAAAGTCAACAAAATTTGGAGCTAAAATGGCAATAAATGCCTTCCAACAACTCACATCACTCATGAATAGTGACTGGTTGTCAATCACTCAAAGTGACAAGACATCCATCATTTGATTGACAAATGATGTGACATGTGATGTGACTTGTGAGCCGCAATTGAATTCGAAATGTGAGTGGCAAACACTCCCGGGCTCGGGTTCGCTAATTCCGAATTAACGAATTTTCCGTTGCGACGTAATTAAATCAAATTTAATTAAATAATTGTGCCTAGCAAAATTACTATTCACGTCGCTAGCGAATTAATTCTAAATTAACTCGTTTGCCCGAATTAAAATCTAATTTTAATTCCGCGTCGAAATCTAATTTCGTATAATATATCGAATATATTATTTATCGATTAATTCCAAATTAATCGTTCTTTCTCTTTAAATAATATTTTATCCCAGATAAAATATCTCAGTAATTAATCCTATATTAATTTTCTCTCTCATCTAATTAATCCCAGATTAATTATGTGCGAGTCATACGTCATCGGTGAATCTTCGGGAAGCGACCCATGAGATCC
Organism: Zanthoxylum bungeanum; assembly: GCA_019454045.1. Taxonomy (NCBI): domain Eukaryota; kingdom Viridiplantae; phylum Streptophyta; class Magnoliopsida; order Sapindales; family Rutaceae; genus Zanthoxylum; species Zanthoxylum bungeanum. The sequence continues at coordinate 15,011 of SKCR01045263.1, forward strand.
CCGGACATGTTGGCAGTAAATCCGGTCGTCGGACTATCCGAACACGTACGTACCTAGTACTACGCTTTTATCGATTTACAAGACATGGTTGGCTTCTAGCAAAGCACCGTGCCTACCCAATTCTCCAGAAATATTCTTAAAGGAATATATAATCTTTATCAGGCGTAGTATACGTAGTATTGCGTATTTTGATCCAGCATCGGATGTCACGTGCTAGGCCTAGTGCTGGAATTGTGTCTGCCCCGTACGAATCACATATCGGATCTCTGGTAACTAGTCTCTATAATCGGATAATCATGACCTAGTCATATTATCCTGATGACTGCAGTACAAAAGAGCATCAGTTCCGTATCCTACGTGATCATCATCTCCACTATGACTGGAGTGATACTTCCATCTCGACATCACACCCAATACACTACGATTCTTAATATACCCAGAAGAGGCGTACACAGAACCTATTAAAGCCCTGGACGACCAAAACCAAAGTATATTGATTGTCGCAAGTATTAGCGGTGCAAGTCTCAGGTTAAGACCAAATACACCTACCCTGATTCGGACTTCCATAGACACATAGTCATACTACCAATGGAATTCCGAGGGGTCTATCCAGAGCGAAGGTGTTTCCGTACCATCGGTAAACACAACCTCCTATTACACTTGCATGAGTATCCAATACCCAAATATATGAGAACTATGCCGTTATGCTCCCACAACGCGCACAAGTGTAATAATAGTCTTTTACGCATTATCGATGTCCAATCTTGATAATACTCCGACTAGGGATATTTAATGATTAAACCTTCATGGATTGATACTGTCTCATATCATCTCAATCCGGAACTAAACATAAGGACCTTCTATCATTTATACATCTTGGTAATCTAATTACAAATGATAAAAGAGCAATTTCCTTTGTCACATAGTTAATTTGTACAACAACACCATGATCTGTATAAATAGTGATGCTGTGGGTCATAATTGTCCAACAGGTCATACCTCGGAAGTTGTTTGAAAAACACATGGAGTCAATGGGTATTAGATACAATCGTTATTGGCACTAGAGCAAGTGGGAGTTTTTGTTGGGATTGGTGCTCAGAGCGCCAATTCCCGGTTGTATTTCTTTATGAATACTACTGTAAAACGTTATTTTTATGAATAATATATACAGTTTCTATAATATAATGTATCTTTTAATATGTAAAAATACAACCGAGAATTCGCGCTCTGAGCACCAATCCCAACAAAAACTCTCACTTGCTCTAGTGCCAATAACGATTGTATCTAATACCCATCGACTCCACGTGTTTATCAAACAACTTCATAGGTATGACCTGTTGGAAAATTATGACCAATAGCATCACTATTTGTACAGAACATGGTGTTGTTGTACAAATTAACTATGTGACAAAGGAAATTGCTCTTTTATCATTTGTAATTTGATTACCAAGATATATAAATGATAAAAGTCCATATGATTAGTTTTGGATTAATAAGATATGAGACAGTATTAATCCACTAAGGTTTAATCATTAAATATCCCTAGTCGTAGTATTATCGAGACTGGACATCGATAATACGGAATAGACTAGTATTGCACTTGTGCGCGTTGTGGGAGCATAACGACATAGTTCTCATATATTATGCAAGTGTGATAAGAGGTTGTGTTTACCGATGGTACGGAAACAGCTTCGCTCTGGATAGACCCCTCAGAATTCCATTGGTAGTTTGACTATGTGTCTATGGGAATCGAATCAGGGTAGGTGTATTTGGTTTTAACATGAGACTTGCATCGCTAATACTTGCGACAATCAATATACTTTGGTTTTGGTCGTCCTGGGCTTTAACAGGTTCTATGTACGCCTCTTTTAGGTATATTGAGAATCATAGTGTATTGGGTGTGATGTCAAGATGGAAGTATCACTTCAGTCATATGTAGATGATGATCACGTAGGATACGGAACTAGTACTCTTAAGTACTGCAGTCATCGGGATAATATGACTAGGTCATGTTTATCCGATTATACAGACTAGTTACCAGAGATCCGATATATGCTTCGTACGGGGCAGACACAATTCCAGCCCCAGGCCTAGCATGTGACATCTGATACTAGATCGCAATACGCAATACTATGTATACTAAACCTGACACAGATTACATATTCCTTAAAAAAATATTTCTGGAGAATTGGGTAGACACGGTGCTTTGCTAGAAGCCAACCATGTCTTGTAAATCGGTAAGAATGTGGTACTAGGTACGCACGTATTCGGATAGTCCGATAACCGGATTTACTGCCAACATATCCAGGGATCTCATGGGTCACTTCCCGAAGATTCATCGATGACGTATGACTCGAACATAATTAATCTGTGATTAATTAAAAGAGAGAGAAAATTAATCTATGATTAATTACGGAGAATTTTATCTGGGATAAAATTCAATTATAAGAGAGAGAACGATTAATTTGGAATTAATCGATTAAAATAATATATTCGATATATTAAATGAAATTAGATTTCATAACAGAATTAGAATTGGATTTTAATTCAGGCGAACGAATTAATTTAGAATTAATTCACGAGCGACTTTAATAGTAATTTTGCTAGGCATTATTATTTAATTAAATTTGATTTAATTAAGTCGCAACAGAAAAATTCGTTAATTCGGAATTAACAAACCCGAGCCCGGAATGTGTTTGCGGGTCCACTCAGATTTTGAATCAAGTGGGGCCCACATTAATTCACATCATAAGTCACTTTATTTATTTTAAGGTGATGGAAGTTGGTGAGCTTATGGTAGGTAACTTGTTATATACACAAGTTTGACTTGTGATGGACATTTTACTAACTTACCTTTTTGTAAATGGATTTTGATTTTTGAAATCAATATACATTAAACAAAATTAAAACACAACACATCTCTTCCTCTCTCTCATCTTCATGGCAAAATGAAGAAAATTTCCTCTCCCAATTTTCTTGGCTAGGCCGAGAACTTCAAGAACATTAGGGGAATTTTTGTTACAAATTTCTCCATTGCTAGCACATAAAGATTCATACAAAGGTGATAGGGAAACCTTTCCCATGAGTTTGGAATTCAAGAATCAAGCTTGGAAGCTCAACATACATCAAAGGAGAGCTTGGAGCAAACTTCAAAGGTTGGAATTTTTGTTATCTCCTACATCCTCTTAGCCGATCAAAGTGAGTATTTCTGATACTTTACTTTGCGTATTAACATTATTTCATGCTTGGATTGATCTTGGGATGACCTTAGAAACCCAACAATGGTATCATGAGCCTAAATTTAGCATGAAATATTTTAGGGTTCTTAATCTTGAATTTGGGTATTTTTGATTTGAGCATGTTTTGATCAAATTGTTTGTTTGAGTATGCTTATATATTGATAACTTAGAGTTATGCATGATCAATTTGATGAAAAATTAATTAGATTTATTTTCCCCAAATTTGGAGGCTTGGCCGAATGGTGTAGGAACCCTAAGCTCTTGGTGATTTTTTATTTTAAGCCATTGGATGTGTTTAGAATGCTTGGATATATTGATTTGTGATTTAATTGGATTGAAATCAAAATCGGATATAAAAATCCATTGAATTGCCGTGAGCTATTGTAAGAGCATATTGGATTGATTTTGCTTCAATAATGTTGGACATGTATTGATTAAATTAAAGCATGATTAATTAGTGTAATTGGTGTTTTGGAAATATTAATTTAACTAATTAATTATGGCTAATACACTTTAATTAAATAATTGTGATATTTGGAATATTGTGATTAAATTAATTGGGCTTAATTTGGAATTGGGCTAAAAATGTTGTATTTGGGCTTAATGAGCTTGGTTGGGCCAAGTTTGGTTTAGGATAATTGGTTGGATCCAATTGGGCCTAAAACCATTTCCATAAAGTCCAAATATGATAATTGGGCCTAATGGGCCAAAATTAATTTTATGACAAATATGGTGATTCCTTAATTGAGCCTTGGCATCTTGGGTTTGACCCATAATTGCCAAAGCCCATGCCTAAAGAATTAATTAAAAGCCCATTGGATTTTAATTGAATAGTATTGGATACTAATTGGGTTTGAGACCCATTAAGATTAGATTTGGAATCTAAGTCATAAAGGCACATCAAAAGTGTAATTATTTAATTTGAAATTAAATAAAGAATTAATATTGAATACAAATTAAATTGGATTTAATATTGTAGTTTGATATAATTCAAGAATTCATACTTTGAGTATTTATTCTTAACGAGTTAGACTCGCGCAAATCAAATCGTTGTTTGAACATTGGATGGTTATTAATTAAAGATTAATTAATTGGATTAGATTGATTGATAACATGCTTTGTGTGAATACATGGATGTGATGTATGAATAATGTATATCGGATGGATATTAGATGAGTGAGGGCAATTTTGGAAATTGTTGTAATAAATTTAGAATTTATTTAATTGGACCTGCGTGTCCAGCCTATTACCTCTTTTCTCATTGTATTTCTCTTCTCACCTATTCTCCTCAATGTAAATGAGGTTTCTTTAGAAGTGTTATGTAATTGGGTAAAAGTAAGAATAGTGCTAGCCAGGGAGAGGAAATGGAGTGATTTTTTCTAGGAACAATTTGTGAGATATCCATCCGCATATCATTATTAATTTATTTATCGCGCCTTATTATGCTTTTATAATTCATGTTTAAGGGTGTATGATGAGACCTAATCAAAGATAATTAATTGGTTGCCAATTACGCGAAAAACCCTCAACAAATATTAAGCGTTTTCCTTCCATTGAGTGATTCTCTCTCAAGATCCAAGATTGGCACTGGTTTGTTGGCCAAAGTCAAGACCTTTGTCCATCGCCGATGTGTTTGAATCATGAAGGCTTTCTTCCATATCGCATGTCTTGTCCAAGTTGTGATTTGATGGCCAAAGTCAAGATCACTTTGTAGGCACTGCATTTTTACATATAAGTCCCTATGATGAGTCTCATTTGGAGACACTACCTTTTAAGTCACGGAAGTCACGGGAAACGGACGTCGGAAGGGGAAATTCAGAATAGGCATGTCATCAGATTCATTTCACAAGTTCACTGTTTTCGTTCGTGCTGCGTTCGTTACTTCGTTCGAACGTCAGGCAGATTGCGGGCGTTCGTGTAGCGTTCGAAGAGGCGTTCGAACGGCATCGGTATTTTTGGTTTTGCTGCTAGCCTCACACCTAAGCCCAATTAGCCCACCAAAGCCCATAAAACACATCCAAATTAATAAAACACATATTTAACACATGAGGAATTAAATAAAATCTAAAAATCACATACCAAATTAATAAAATACATATTTAACACATTGGGAATTAAATAAAATCTAAAAATCACATACCAAATTAAAATAAATATCAAATAAAATCATGCCTAATTAAAATCAATCAAGATTATTTTATACCAAACTAAACAAATATTATGCCTAATCCAAACAAATTAAATATATTAACTTCTTAATTAACCAAATCTTGTCCCCCCCCCCCCCCTCAATCTTTTGTTTTCCTTGTTTGACACTAAATCATATTCCCCTTTAATGCCAAATCCTTTCCTTGTCAAGCAAGGAGTAGCCCTACCTCTTTGCCTATAAAAAGAACCCAATTCCAACCCTTGAACTCTCCTAGTTGATTCACACAAGAAAGACCCAAGCTCATTGACACAACTGAATTCACACACACAACCCTCACAAATCAAACACACAGCCGAGACACATAAACCCTTGACCACGAACGGCCATAGCCTTTTGCCACTTCAACGAACTCACAACTCACAGACCCTAATCACCATCGAAATCACACTCAAAACAGCCCCTAAGCACCACCGAAATCACACTCAAAACAGCACCCAAAAAATCGCATAAACAGAGCCCATATACCCTGAAATTACCGAAAAATACACCCCAAAAACAGTGAGTAAATACAGCAGCAAAACAGCTGCGAAACGGAGGGAAAACAGCAGCCCGAACAGCGAAGCAGCGAAAGGAAATGTTGAACTAGTGAACCGGAGGAGTTGCGGAGCATCCACCCTTCCGACGACCGTGTACGGTACTTCCGAAAGTCGGTATAAAAGGTTAGACCTGAGGGCACCTTTCTCATTAGTTTATATTCGTCTTTTAATTGTTTTATTTGTTTTCTTCTCATGAGAGTCGCTTGTGGATGCATGTTGTGGAATTTGAATGAATGAAAAATGTGTCGCCTCTTGTGGTATATAGGATGGAAACCCGGACATAAATTTCATAGCCGATTCCGAATGGACGGTAGTATGATCTGTACTCGGGATACAACTCCACGTACCACTCGAGTAAACGGCGCATATTTCGTTTTATGTTGTTTTGATGTGTTTATTATTCGTTATTTAATTTATGCATGTTATTCGTTTGCGTAATGATGTGATCGAGCGCATGGGCTTAGTAAGTTGGATTAAAGGTCCCTCATTTTGAGGGGTTAAAACCCTTTACCACGATGTTTTGCCGCACCGGTTGATGTATATTCGGTTGAATGTAAGATGTGTTCAATCGGGTATACGAAGTCCGATATCGTTTCTTTTATTTCTTATATGCATTGTGAGATAAAGCGCATGGGCTTAGTAAGTGCGATTAAAGGTCCTCTATTTTGAGAGGTTAAAATCCTTTACCACGATGCTTTGCCGCGCCGGATGATGTATATTCGATTGGATGTGAGATATGTTCAATCAGATACATGAAGTCTGATATCATTGTCTTCACCTTTTTACATGTATTGTGTTGTTTGCGCATGGGCTTAGTAAGTGCGATTAAAGGTCCTCTATTTTGAGAGGTTAAAATCCTTTACAACGATGCTTTGCCGCGCCTTTTAGCCCGTTATTATTGATTAGGTGTCATCTATTCATTCGTTCACGTATGTGTCATGTTGTTTACTGCATTTTGGGGGTCACTGCTGCAACCCCGTTTGAATGCGTTTTCTAAACGCCATACGAACGTGAGCATTCTGTTTCATTTCCGTTCGAACGCGTTTACGAACGCGAACCTTCTGTTTACCGTTCGAACGCGTCTACGAACGCTACTCTAACGTGCATGCATTTGTTTCATCAGGTCTGGTCCCGTTTGAATGCGTTATCAAACTCCACACGAACGAGAACCTTCTGTTTACCATTCGAACGCGTTTACGAACGCTACACGAATGCGCACCCACTGAACTGAGTCCTTTTCATCACATCACGACATGTCTATTTTAGCATATAGTTGTCTCTTTTTACCTTATGCATTTGTATTACCTCTTTAGTTATCTGTTTCCATTATGCGCTTAATTGTCTTTCCTTAATATGCATGATTGTATGAATGCTATTTGTTTGCGCTTCTGTATCTACCAATGTGAAATTGTATGCTTTCCGTATGTCGATTTATCTTTATGCATGAATTTGGACATAGATTGTATGCAAATAGGTTGTATGCAAATATGAAAATGTGTTATATGTAAACTTAGACATGAGCTTTGTACCTATGCATGCGAACTTAGGAGTAAATTATCCTTGGAAATATGTTGCTTAGGCTTGGTTAGATTATTGCACAAATCATTTTATTACAAGTGGCATAAGTAAGGGACCATTCCGAACCCAATGGTTTGAGGTCTTCCCTTGCGAGGGGTGAGTGCGGCCTTAAATCTTTATCCCGGTTCACACTGGGTGGCGACTCCATTATTCTCCAGTTTAGTCCCCCGCGGGCTACTCCGTACTCCCAACCGGGCCGCGAGCCCGGAAGAACATGCGTCACCCAGTTTCTGTGTCCCACACACTTCTTGTCCATCGACATCGATTACGAAGCTTTCCAAAGTCAATGGGCATTATCTTGTTGAGCCAAAGCCAAGGCTTAGTTGATTTAGAGGAAAAATGTTAGGCAATATATTGGCATATATTGGATATATGTTTCGGACTTGGAAGTCCACCTACTGGATCTAGGAATTGGATGAGATCCAGTTGATCTTAGAGATCTACCTAGTTAAATATCATACAACTTGTTGGCCAAAGTCAAGGTTGTGTGTTATTTAACGGGATCCTAGCCCACTAGGAAACTAGGTTTCCCGAGTACTCCACAAAGGGTTAGAGGCTCGCCGAAAAATAGTGGGAGGCAAGTATTAAATTTGCAATTTCGTTTAGATACTTGGCAATACGCGCTCATTTCATTTTTCGTCATTATTTAAATATATATTAGTTGGACTAACATTCAATTGTTGTTTTAAATTAGACAGTTGGACTGTATTCAAACTATGTCATTTGTAGTTGATTATATAATTGGATTATAGTAATCAATACATTTGAATTTAACGATCAATTTTAGTTGATTATATAATTAGACTATAGTAATCATTATAATCAATTGTACATGAAATCGTTGATTGGATAGTTGGACTATTGGAATCAAGATAACTGAAGATTAGCGTTTAGAACATAATCCTGGGTGAAAATGTCTTTAAAGACTTCAATTTTTCAGATTGGGAATAGAACATCAAAATAGTCGTGGGAGTCGAGAAGTTACTCTATTTGATAGAGCGACCTCTCGGGCCTGAGCCCGGAGTTGAGCAAATAGTGGAGCATGAGTTTTGGAAGACTCATGGTGATGATAACTTTAGTGCTCAATCCTTTATGCTTACCGCAATGACACTTTAATTTTGTCGTCAAAAACTAAGGATTAGATCTTTATACCATGATGATTGAAATTAAAGGATCTTCATAGATCTATCCTTAGATCTTAGAAGTACGAATTGCAAAAGAAGCTCTTTCGCTCGCGTATGTCAGAGGGTATATCTGTCGAGCACTAGGTGTCGCAGATGATTGCTGACGTCGATCAGCTAGGTTAGCTGGGCATTACCTACGTGGCCGAGACTACCAAAGATTTGATCTTATAGTCTATACCCGAAAACTGGGGCAGGTTCATTATGAACCAATAGTAAACTCTTGGAGAGTTGATGGCTATGCTCAAGGAGGTAGAGCCAGAGCTTCTATAATGGGCAAAGGCAAAATCGTCACAGTCTTCTAGGAAGACAAATGACATATCCCAAGATTCCTGCCTAAACTGTGGCAAACGGAGTCACTGGAAGTGTGACTGCCATATGGACAAGGCAGACATGAAGGAAGTGAAGGCGGGGCAAGGCTCCGGCTTCAAGTATGTTTGTCATAAACATGTTCACTATTAGTTTCAAAATTGGATTTTTGATACTAGATGTGGTACATAAATATGTACTGATCTGCAGAATCTGCGGATTAGCAGGATACTGACTTCAGATGAGATCGACCTGCGAGTCGGAAACGGGACGAGAGTCGCTGTTTTAACCGTAGAAACCTAATTTTAGGAACTACTCTTTAGGCATGTACTTAAATTAGGAAACTGTTATAATGTACCTAGTTTGACTGGAAACATTATCTCTATATCTAGTATAACTCGTTGCGGGTATACCTTTATATTCTAGAACACTAAGTGTTTTGTTTATAAATATGATATTGAGATATACACATTAGATGTGAATAACAGTATTTATATTTTGAATATAAACAAATCTCAAACATATAATATGACAATCAAATAGCTCAAACTGAATTAATCAGATGAGACTTATTTGTGGCGTTGTTGTCTGGAACACATTAACAAGACTCGTATATCCACACTTTCGAAGATTGGATACTAGGACAGATTTGATTCTAACTCAAATGAAGTCTACAAATCTAGTTTATTAGGCAAAGTGCCTAAAACACCTTTTACTTGGTAAAAGTGTAAGTGCCACCGATCTGTTAGCCCTCGTTCATAGTGACGTAAGTGGGCCCATGTCTAGCTAGGCTAGAGGTGGATATGAATACTTCGCAACCTTTACGGATGTGGCATCGCGTTATGGTTATGTGTTTCTTTTGAAACATAAAACAGGAACTTTTGAGTAATTCAAAGAGTTTCGACACGAAGTAAACAGACAGACCGACTAAAGTATTAAACTGTCACGATTAGACCATGGTGAAAAAATACTTAAGCAATAAGTTTCTCGATTACTTGAAAGAGTATAATATTCTTTCACAATGGACTCCTCACGGAACACCTCAATTTGACGGAGTTTCCGAACAGAGAAACCGAACTTTGTCGGACATAGTAAGGTTAATGATGAGTCGCTCTGAGCTACCAATTTCCTTATAGGGATACGCATTAAACAATGCAATACTTATTTTGAATAAGGTTCCATGAAAAATCTGTTAGATAGACTTCATATTAGATATAAACATGAAAGAAATCAGGTTTTCTCATTCCTGAAGATTTGGGAATGCTGGGCATATGTTTGGATGATACCAAACTAGAATCCAAATCGGATAAGTGCCTATTTGTAGGTTATCCTAGGGAAACCAAAGTATAGTACTTATACAACTCACAAGAGAACAATGTAATTGTTGCTCTCCATGCGGTTTTCCTAAGAGGAATACCTATATGCAGTGGTAAGTGGGAAGAAAATAAGACTCGATGAAAATCGGAGTAATACTGTTCCAGGCACCGATTCTTTGACGGAACATAAATATTTCATCAGGGATGAAACTGTACCACAATCTTCAAATACACAAGAACCGCGTAAGTCGGAGAGAGTCAGAAAATAACTTGGGAGGTATGGGTTTCTGATCTCACCTCATAAAGATGTCAATCTTATTGAGGAACACGAACTGACTACGTATGAGGAAGTGATACAAGGTATCGACTCCCTATTATGGCAAAGTGCCATGATGTCCAAAATGGATTCCATGTATACCAACCAAGTTTGGATACTGGTTGATGTACCGGAAGGCATTGTGCCTATTGGTATTATATGAGTCTTCAAGGAAGACATACATAGATGGCAACATACAAACGTACAAAGCTAGGCTTGTTGTGAAAGGGTATTGTCATCAACATGATGTCGATTACGATGAAACCTTTTATCCATTGCCATGATTAAATCCATTTGGATAATGTTTGCTAATGCTGCATGTTTCATTTATGAAATATGGCAGCTGAACGTCAAAACTATTTCCTTAAACGGAAACCTTTTGGAGGATGTTTACAACATCCTGATGGTTTTGTCATACCAAAACATGCAAACTAGGTTTGCAAGTTAAATCGATCCATTTATGGATTGAAGCAACCATTGCGTTCTTGGAACTATCTTTTTGATGTAATCATAATGGTATATGATTTAATTCAAAACAAAGATGATTCTTGTTTATATAAGAAGGTTAGTGGGAGCGCACTGACAATGATTTTCCTATATAATGATGACATGCCATTTCTTGGAAATGACATTCCCATAATACAATCGGTGAAAGCTTGGCTTTCATGAAAATTCACTGTAGACTACTTAGGAGAGACAACCTTTATTATAGGAATAAGGATCTACTGGGATAGATCTAAAAGTTGTTGGCACTCTCCGAGAACTCGTACATTGAAAAAATGTACGTGACCTGATGTCTCATAGGCTTTGAGCATATGGAGTCACTGTGGGACACAGAACTTGACGACGATGTTCTAGACTCGCGGCCTAGTTGGGAGTACGAAATAACATGGAGTCGCCACCCGGTGTGAACCGGGAAAATGTGATTTAAGGCCGCACTCACCCCTCGCAAGGGAAGACCTCAAACCGTTGGGTTCGGAATGGTCCCTTACTTATGTCACTTGTGATGATATGATTTGTGCAATAAACTAACCGAATCTATTCAACATTCATGCTCAAGGGTAATCTACGCCTAAGTCCGCATGCATAATAATAACAATGAGAACCAATATCTAAGTTCGCATACTTCAAAGTAAGTTGTCATAACGGTAAACACGCAATAACATACAATCATCACACAAGCATGCTCAATTATCTAATGTGGAAAATAAATAAGAATCTAAGCATAAATATAAATTAAATCCCTAATGTGAAAACAACCTAATCATGCATAAAGAAATAACTTTCTATCGACTAAATCATGCTTAAGATAAATGACATGCTAACAACCTAATCATGCTTTAATAACAAATAAATAACCTACGAACTACAACATGCTAAAACACAAGTTTGGATGAGATGAAATACTTGTCTCTTAAGTGGTACGTGGCGTTGTATCCCGAGTACAAACCGTACTACCGTCCATTCGGATTCGGCTACGGAATTTATGTCCGGGTTTCCATCCTATATACCACAAAAGGGAACACATATTCCGCTCATCCAACAATCACATCATGCTTCAAACAACTCTCATGCGATAATATTTTTAAAATAAACAAAATAAATGAAAGATAATAAATAAAAAGGTGCTCTCAGGTCTAACCTCTTTTGTCGTCTCAAGAAAGGGCGTTACACGTCCGTTGGAAGGGTGAATGATCCGCAAATCTTTCGGTTCACTAACTCAACGTCTTTCCTCGCTGTTTTGCTGTTCGGGCTGCTGTTTTTACTCAGTTTCGCTGCTGTTTTTAGGCCACTGTTTTAGTTGTTTCAGTGGACTATTTTGGGAATTTTGGAGGGGTATTGGCTGCGGTTTTTGATGGTTTTGAGGAGGGTTTTTGTGCAGTTTTTTAGTGTTGGTGAGTATGCTTGTGGTTGAGTGAGCTGCCAGGCGTTGAGTGCTAGGTGACGTGAAGAGGGTTAGGCGTGTGCTTGTGGCGTGAATAGCTGAGTGCAATGTGAGGTTTGTGAGTGATAGTGTGTGAAGCTTGGTGGGCTGCGTGGCTGCTTATGGCGTGAGGCAATGAGTTATCTTGTCTGAAAAGAAGGGAGGCGTGAAGTTGTTTTTAGGGTTTTTCTGCGTGAGGTGTCTGTGGGAGAAGGAAGGGCGTGAGCCGTTAGAGAGAGCGAGAAGATGTCTAGTGTTTGTTGTTGTTTATATAGTGAGAGGGTAGGGTTAGGGTTTCTGCATGGGTTTATTAGGATACAAAATCAATTAATTTATATGTGTATTTAGTTTTATTATAATTTAATTTAATTAGATTTTAATTTAATTTAATTATTTAAGACAATGAATTATTTAATTTTGGCGAGTGATTTATTTTAATTTTGGAATTTATTTTGATTTGATTTAATTTAATTTAATTTAATTTAATTTGTGAATGTGATTTAATTTAATTTAATTTAAGTTTAATTTAATTTGTTTTAATTTGTGACATGTATTTTAAATGTTTTAATTATTTAATTTGTGAGATGTGATTTAATGGGTTTGGTGTGTTTTAAAATAGATGTCCAACAAGCGAACCCGAAGCGAAACAAGCGAGTTAAATCCGACCAAAATATTAATTCCCAACTTTACCCTTCCAACGTCCGTTTCCCGCGGCTTTCACAACTAAAAAGATAGTGTCTCCATACGAGACTCATCATCGGGCTGATATGCAAAAATGCAATGTCTACAGTCGCCCCCACTTTGATGGGACTTGTGCAGTGTGCGACAATGACAATCCTATCAAAGTACGTGCAATGCATTTTTACTTACCTGGCTCGCTAGCTGCCACCTGACTTGCCTGCTGCTTCGAACTGATTTGATGATGTAGTAGATATGGTGGCGAGGCGCCTCGACCTCTGGGCTTTGTTCCCGAACCACCGAATGTGAACTGTGACGATGATGCAATGGGCCCTCGACCCTGGGACGCATCCCGGAACTGTAACTGACAATGGGGGCACCTCGACCCTGGGCACCTCGACCCAACACCGCTGACAATAGGGACCTCGCCCTCGAACTGATGATGTAGTGGGCACCTCGACCCGGAACTACAACCGACAACGGGGGCACCTCGACCATGGGCACCTCGACCCAACACCGCTGACAATAGGGACCTCGCCCTCGAACTGATGATGTAGTGGGCACCTCAACCCTGGGCACCTCGACCCTGGGCACCTCGACCCAACACCACTGACAATAGGGACCTCACCCTCGAACTGATGATGTAGTGGGCACCTCGGCCCTGGGCACCTCGATCCGGAACTACAACAGATTACGGGGGCACCTCGACCCTGGGCACCTCGACCCAACACCGCTGACAATAGGGACCTCGCCTCGAACTGATGATGTAGTGGGCACCTCGACCTGGAACTACAACCGACAACGGGGGCACCTCGACCCAACACCGCTGACAACATGGACCTCACCCTCGAACTGATGATGTAGTGGGCACCTCGACCCTAGGCACCTCGACCCGGAACTACAATCGACAACGGGGGCACCTCGACCCTGGGCACCTCGACCCAACACCGCTGACAATAGGGACCTCGCCCTCGAACTGATGATGTAGTGGGCACCTCGACCCTGGGCACCTCGACCCTGGGCACCTCGACCCGGAACTACAACCGACAATGGGGACACCTCGACCCAACACCGTTGACAACAGGGACCTCGACCTCAAACTGATGATGTATTGGGTCTTCGACCCTGAACTGATACCGATGATGTGGGCCTCGCCCCAAACTGATACTGATATGGGCATCGCCCCAAACTGATACTGATATGGGCCTCACCTCCAGACTGATACTGATGTGGGCCTCGCCCCCATGCTGATACTGATATGGGCCTCGCCCCAAACGGATACTGATGTGAGCCTCACCCCCATGCTGATACTGATATGGGCCTCGCCCCAAACTGATACTGATGTGGGCCTCGCCCCCAAACTGATACTGATGATGTGGGTCTCGCCCCCACACTGATAATGATAATGTGATGGTTCGTTCTCGAACCATGTTGTGAGGTGGTCCATTCCCGAACCGTTACTGTGTGAGGTGGTACATTCCGGAACCGTTACTGTGATGTGGTCCATTCTCGAAACATGCTCCATTCTCGGAGTGCCATTCCCGGCTTGTTCATTCTCGAACTGTGCTCCATTCTCGGAGTGCCATTCCCGGCTTGTTCATTCTCGAACTGTGCTCCATTCTCGGAGTGTCATTCCCGGCTTGTTCATTCTCGAACTGTGCTCCATTCTCGGAGTGCCATTCCCGGCTTTCTGTTGATGTGTGGGCCTCAACCCTAGGATTCATTCCAAATTTCTGCTGAAGTGGGCCTCGACCCTGGGATTCATTCGCGGATTCCTTCCAAAACTCTGACGGTGTGGGCCTCGACCCTGGGATTCATTCCCGGATTCCTTCCAAAACTCTGACGGTGTGGGCCTAGACCCTGTGATTCATTCCAAAACTCTGATGATGTGGGCCTCGGCCCTAAGATTTATTCCTGAAACTGATGCTGACAACGCGTGCTTCAACCTTGAGACTCATCCCTAAAACTGATATCAATGCTGGTGCGGGCCTCGCCCCCGGGACTCATCCCTAAAACTGAAACTGATATGGGCCTCAACCCTGTGACTCATCCCCAAAACTACTACCCATATGTTGTTGATTCTGGTTTGCTTGTCTTTGCCGCTTTCTCTTTTTCTTCTTTTGAAACCTGTGAATACAAAACAAAACAAACACAAAAAGGGAATGCAAAATATGTTACGTGTATGCATGCATGCATGAATAAATTTCCTATTCCATTGGGTTAGGTCTTCCACCAGTTCTCCAGGTGATTGATTAGTCTTCTCTCTGGTTTCATGACTCAATATCTGGTTATGTCCCTGATTCACGATGTGGGAGACCGGTCGCCCCCAGTCTTGGTTTACCTTTCTGCTCTCCGTTGTTTGTACTTGGTCAAGATGAACCACATGGTGGGGTCTTCCATATCATACTATATCACATGCTACGAAATAGTCCCAATAGTTACACATATTATTGCCCTCAAAGAATGCTCAGTATTGAAACCAGAGAACCTTCAAAACATTCAACGCAACTCAAATCCAAGTCTTTGAATAAATGATCTAAGCCAGACTCAAA
The DNA here is from genome assembly GCA_019454045.1 of Zanthoxylum bungeanum. Lineage (NCBI taxonomy): Eukaryota > Viridiplantae > Streptophyta > Magnoliopsida > Sapindales > Rutaceae > Zanthoxylum > Zanthoxylum bungeanum. The sequence continues at coordinate 30,849 of SKCR01045263.1, forward strand.
GTGTGTGTGTGCAAAGGTTCCTTTGCGGATTCATCCCTAGGTAAGCTAACTCAATGATTTTGTTTCAAAAATCGGGATCAATGGGTCAAACCAACCTAGATGTCTCAATTATGCCTGCAGTTGCTTTTTCGTGCTCAATGTGGTATGGTTTTATCTTTCTTTTCCTTTGTCTCTCATTTTTTTCTTTTCATTTTGAACTTCATTTTTTTCTTTTCTCTTTTTTTTTTCTTTCTTTTTTTTCATTCTTTGACACACCTACCCTTTAAGGTAGCATTTCTCCTCATGGTGGTCCTAATACTCGCCCATGGGAAGCTTCACGCTTATCGGTTATAGGCGGTCTACTTTTTTTTTTACTTTAGAGACTTTTCTTTTATTTTCAACCATACCACACATCATAACACAAGCAAGTCAGGATAGACATCTAAGCAAACGGTCATTCACCGACCTACAATTTCTTCGACTAGTCACTTTGCTAACTACTCAGGTTTTCACCGCTAAGAACCATAATCAGGTGCTTACGAGTCTAACATAGATCAATTACTCAAAGCGTCAGATGAAAGCATGTCAATGGTTTATCGTTTCTAAAGTTTCACTCTAAAGCAATCAATTTCATCATCAGACTTACGTCTGACTATTAAGGACTAAACTACCTTTCTTTTTCTTTTCTCTTTTTTTTTCTTTTTTTTTTCTTTTTTTTTTTTTTCCTTTTTCTTTTCTCTCTTTTTTTTTTCTCCTTTTTCTTTTTTTTTGAAGGCCCCCCAATGGTCTTTCTATCCTTGCCGTAAGGTTTTCTGTTTCTCGATTTCCTTTTCCCCGCTATCCATGTTTGCTAAACTCTTCTTGACAAGTCTTCTTTTACCCCTAACCCAACAGATATCTATGATGGCTTTTAAGACACAGGGTTAACATGATGCGTGTATGCATGAGATGCATGAGATACGTGCAATGTACGATTTAAAAAAATTAAATTTACACTTGTTGGCCCATTATCATTTTAAAGTATTCAATCATACTATTGCGCGGTGCAAACTTGTCCCAGTTGAAAAGGCCCAACAGGTTTACACTTGGCGATAACATGGCTAAACAACTTCAAATGATAAGAGGCTCAAACATAAAATGGCCCATTGAAATTTTAGAAGCTTTTGGCCTAACTGTCAAATGACACGAACTCGTCCCAGTTTAAATGGCCCAACAAGTTCACATCTTTTGACAAAATATCCAACTGGATCCAAATGACGACGGTTCAAAACATCAACATAAAAAAATAATTTCTAATAGTTCTACGACTAAGGTTCACATGTGGGTTTACGGGAGTGCGGACAAAGGCTCTCGCTGACGAAGGCTCTCACTGACAATGCCTTTAACTAAACCTCTTCAACCCACTATAGACACGGTTAACTAAAGCACAAATCATAAACATCACAAGACATGATTTCGGGGCCAATTCTCTATCCCAGTGGAGTCGCCAGACTGTGGGACACAGAACTTGACGACGATGTTCTAGACTCGCGGCCTAGTTGGGAGTACGAAATAACATGGAGTCGCCACCCGGTGTGAACCGGGAAAATGTGATTTAAGGCCGCACTCACCCCTCACAAGGGAAGACCTCAAACCATTGGGTTCGGAATGGTCCCTTACTTATTTCACTTGTGATGATATGATTTGTGCAATAAACTAACCGAATCTATTCAACATTCATGCTCAAGGGTAATCTACGCCTAAGTCCGCATGCATAATAATAACAATGAGAACCAATATCTAAGTTCGCATACTTCAAAGTAAGTTGTCATAACGGCAAACACGCAATAACATACAATCATCACACAAGCATGCTCAATTATCTAATGCGGAAAATAAATAAGAATCTAAGCATAAATATAAATTAAATCCCTAATGTGAAAACAACTTAATCATGCATGACGAAATAACTTTCTATCGACTAAATCATGCTTAAGATAAGTTTGGATGAGATGAAATACGTGTCTCTTAAGTGGTACGTGGCGTTGTATCCCGAGTACAAACCGCACTACCGTCCATTCGGATTCGGCTATGGAATTTACGTCCGGGTTTCTATCCTATATACCACAAAAGGGAACACATATTCCGCTCATCCAACAATCACATCATGCTTCAAACGACTCTCATGCGATAATATTTTTAAAATAAACAAAATAAACGAAAGATAATAAATAAAAAGGTGCCCTCAGGTCTAACCTCTTTTGTCGTCTCAAGAAAGGGCGTTACACGTCCGTTGGAAGGGTGAATGATCTGCAAATCTTTCGGTTCACTAACTCAATGTCTTTCCTCACTGTTTTGCTGTTCGGGCTGCTGTTTTTACTCCGTTTCGCTGCTGTTTTTAGGCCACTGGTTTAGTTGTTTCAGGGGACTGTTTTGGGCATTTTGGAGGGGTATTGGCTGCAGTTTTTGATGTTTTGAGGAGGGTTTTTGTACAGTTTTTTAGTGTAGTTTTAGGGTGTTTTCTGGACTGTTTTATGGGTCAAATTGGCGTGAAAAACTGGGCAGTGCAGTGGGCTAATATGCGGCAGTGAGGGAGACAGTGCAGTGAGCTGTTTTGGGCGTGCAGTGGAGGGCAATGCGGGGGCTGTTTGGGCGTGACTTTGAGGGGGTTTTTTGGGGCTTTTCCAGGTCTATTTAGGCGTGTATTCGGGGCTGTGAAGAGGGCTAGATGCGGCAGTTTGGGCAGTGTGTTTGGTGGCTTGTGCGAAGGCTTTGTGGGCTTGTTGTGGTGCGGCTTGTGTGGTCAAGGGACTGGTCTACGTTGAAGGCATTGAGTTCGTCTATGTTGAAGGCAGTGGGCTGTTACGTAAAGGCAATGTGCGTTGAGGCGTGGACTGGGGTTAAGAGGGCTGATGTGGCTTGTGGTTTTATGCGCTGTCGTTTGTTGCGTGCATGGAGTCAATGCGTGAGGGCAGCTGGCTATTTAGCAAAGGGGTTGGCAGGTGGCTTGAGGCAAAGGGGAGCAATTTTTTATGTTGATTTGTTGTGTGCCTTAGTGGCAATTGGTGTGTCGTGGAGTGAGGGGCTAGGCGCTGTTGGTGAGTATGCTTGTGGTTGAGTGAGCTGCCAGGCGTTGAGTGCTAGGTGACGTGGAGAGGGTTAGGTGTGTGCTTGTGGCGTGAATAGCTGAGTGCAATGTGAGGTTTGTGAGTGATGGTGTGAAGCTTGGTGGGCTGCGTGGCTGCTTATGGCGTGAGGCAATGAGTTATCTTGTCTGAAAAGAAGGGAGGCGTGAAGTTGTTTTTAGGGTTTTTCTGCGTGAGGTGTCTGTGGGAGAAGGAAGGGCGTGAGCCGTTAGAGAGAGCGGGAAGATGTCTAGGGTTTGTTGTTGTTTATATAGTGAGAGGGTAGGGTTAGGGTTTCTGCATGGGTTTATTAGGAAACAAAATCAATTAATTTATATGTGTATTTAGTTTGATTATAATTTAATTTAATTAGATTTTAATTTAATTTAATTATTTAAGGCAATGAATTATTTAATTTTGGTGAGTGATTTATTTTAATTTTGGAATTTATTTTGATTTGATTTAATTTAATTTAATTTAATTTAATTTAATTTAATTTGTGAATGTGATTTAATTTGATTTAATTTAAGTTTAATTTAATTTGTTTTAATTTGTGACATGTATTTTAAATGTTTTAATTATTTAATTTGTGAGATGTGATTTAATGGGTTTGGTGTGTTTTAAAATAGAGGTCCAACAAGTGAACCCGGAGCGAAACAAGTGAGTTAAATCCGACCAAAATATTAATTCCCAATTTTACCCTTCCAACGTCCGTTTCTCGCGGCTTTCACAACTAAAGAGATAGTGTCTCCATACGAGACTCATCATCGGGCTGATATGCAAAAATGCAATGTCTACAGTCACAATCAGGCCGATCCAGGTGATAGTCACTGGATTGATGTTAAGAACATCCTTAAGTATCTTAGATGAACTAAGGATGCTTTCTTAAGCTATGGAGAAGGAGAACTTGAAGTGACTGGGTTCACCGCTGCAAGTTTCCAAAACCGAAAAAAACGACTATAAGTCGTAATAAGGGTACTATATAGTTTGAATAACAGAACAGTGAGCTGGAAATCTTCCAAGCAAGATACTGTTACCGAATAAACAATAAAACGAAATATTGTTGCAGCTGAGGCAGCAAAAGAAGCATTTTGGATATATATAATCCTAATTAGATTAGGTATAGTTCTGTTAGCAGCTGAGCTAGGCTACAGCACAGGCTAAAGAATCACGGTCTCATCAATGATCCAAGTATGTACTTCGACTATTTCATCTGATTCGTCAGATCATACATCGTGGTGATGTGATGATCGAATAAAGCGCATCAGATGATAACATTTCAAATCCGCTGACGAAAGCTATTTCTCAGCAGAAGTTTGAGCGAGCCGTACATAGTTCAGGTGTAGGAGACTTGAGTGATTGGCTATAGGACAAGTGGGAGATTGTTGGACAATTATGACCCATAGCATCACTATTTGTACAGAACATGGTGTTGTTGTACAAATTAACTATGTGACAAAGGAAATTACTCTTTTATCATTTGTAATTAGATTACCAAGATATATAAATGATAAAAGTCCATATGATTAGTTCCGTATTAATAAGATATGAGACAGTATTAATCCATTAAGGTTTAATCATTAAATATCCATAGTCGTAGTATTATCGAGACTGGACATCGATAATGCGGAATAGACTAGTATTGCACTTGTGCGCATTGTGAGAGCATAATGACATAGTTCTCATATATTTAAGTATTGGATATTTATGCAAGTGTGATAGGAGCTTGTGTTTACCGATTGTACGGAAACAGCTTCGATCTGGATAGACCCCTCTGAATTCCATTGGTAGTATGACTATGTGTCTATGGGAATCCGAATCAGGGTAGGTGTATTTGGTCTTAACCTGAGACTTGCATCGCTAATACTTGCGACAATCAATAGACTTTGGTTTTGGTCGTCCAGGGCTTTAATAGGTTCTGTGTACGCCTCTTCTGGGTATATTGAGAATCATAGTGTATTGGGTGTGATGTCAAGATGGAAGTATCACTTCAGTCATATAGAGATGATGATCACGTAGGATACAGAACTAGTACTCTTAAGTACTGCAGTCATCGGGATAATATGACTAGGTCATGTTTATCCGATTATACAGACTAGTTACCAGAGATCCGATATATGCTTCGTACGAGGCAAACACAATTCCAGCCCCAGGCCTAGCATGTGACATCCGATACTGGATCGCAATATGCAATACTACGTATACTACGCCTGACACAAATTACATATTCCTTAAAAGAATATTTCTGGAGAATTGGGTAGGCACGGTGCTTTGCTAGAAGCCAATCATGTCTTGTAAATCGGTAAGAACGTGGTACTAGGTACGCACGTATTCGGATAGTCCGATAACCGAATTTACTACCAACATATCCAGAGATCTCATTAACTCTAGAATGGCAACAAGTTTCTCAAACCATCAAAAGAATGCTTGTTAACATATTAGAAGCATTCTATGATCTTATACATGCTTTAACCCTATCCACAAACTTCCATAAAAAAACACACAAAGAATAAAGAGTAGTAAAACTTGAGAACATCATAGCATGAAGCCCACAACAAGAGGAACATTTTTCTCTCTAATGGTAAGTTGGAAATACTTACTTAAATCCAAGGTTTTTCTTTGTTTTTCTTTTCTTTGTCTCAAGCTTCTTTGTCTTTCTTTTAATGGAGTTTTTTAAGGATTTTTAAGTTCATGAAACCCTAAATGAAAACAAAATAATATATACTTATTTTCTTAGCCTTGGCAGAAAATTGCATATAGTAATATCTAGATATTTTATTTTTCATTTCATTTAATTTTACAACTTGTCAACTTGTTTTAATGATCATTACACTTTAATGATATATTCAACCAAGTCAACAATTGCAACTTAGTCATTAAAGTAAATATCATAACTTTAAAATATTTATATTTTTAATTAATTTAATCATTTAACAATTAATTAATTAATTAATTAATTAAATAAAAATATATTAAATATATGTATGATATTTATATTAAATATCAAATACATATATATTTATGATATTAGTCAAATATCTCAATTTGACAATTAATTAATGTGTATTTGATAAAATCTATCATTAAATGCAAATACACAAAAATTCAGAAATGACTATCGGGTCCCTGCACATGTACTTTGCATTTAACCTTTAAACGACTTTATAAATAATCAATATTATTTATAAATGTTGCCCTAGTGCTCTACAAGTATATTTCATTAGTGAGACTCTCTAGATTCAGGCATATCCGTCACGAAATCCAATTTCGTGTCCATAATTTACCCACCCGTAAATTATGACGACCACAGATAAACTCGTTGAATCATACAGGTCGAGGTCATGGCATATGTATAAATCCTGCGTCACATGTATCCAGATATATCCCAGAGATATAGATGTAAACGTCAAATCTCTATAGGGATTTTCACGTCGACGTCTCTATTAGCAATCTCAAAAAGAACATTTAGAACTGACTTCTAAAATGTACCACGGGCCCATGGTTTTTATCTGATTGCTAATCATATGGACTACCTATGCTCTGTACACAGAACTGACGGATCCTATCTCGATACACACAGGACACTCTGAGGATCTATCCACACCCAACGTACAGGCGGAGGTCTGATCTAAATAGATTGGTGACATGACTGCCATCTAAGTGTGGAAGATGTCTCATGCGCCCACAGTGGTATCTCAAGTCGAAGAATCACAAGTGCTACTCAACCTGAGAAGATTCTTATTGAAGTTGGTGTAATATCCATTAAGAATCTTCGGTGAGTCGTTCAGTGTTTATCCGCTATAAACACCTACATGTCTATACTAGTCTCCAAGACTTATGGTTCATTGAGAAACCATTGGAATCATTGACCGGCGTAAACACACACGTATAACGCAAGCGCACGTATCGTTCAAGTAGTATAAAAATATCGATCCCACGAGGACTTAATTCCTACTGTTGTTATTAATTGTTGAATCTATTTATTTACAAATATCTAATTAAATGGAGAAGAGAATGATTGTTTGATTGGTTGAATGTGTGTTTTGCAAAATAAATAAATAAAAAGACAAAAGAAAATACTAAGGAAAATAACAAAAGACAACAAAGATCTAGGGTCGTGAATCATTCTAATATCATTTAAAAGATGAAGTGGTTATTTTATGTTTGTGTAATAAATCAGTTTACTAACCTGGAACACTAAATTATGCAAACGCCTCTGTCGATGGTCAGACGCAAATACCCAGTTTAACCCAATTGAACCATATGTCTATGTCAACCAAATTATCTGGATTCATTAAGTTTAAGTTCCAATTATGGCTACCCCCGCCCGACAGGTATATTCCTATCCTGTAAGGAAATCTATTAAAGGGTTATCTATCCTCAAGGAAGATCGTGGGCTATTAAGTCTAAGGCTGAAACCTAAAATCCCTATGTCTAGTTCATTTTAGATTTACCACATCAATCTTATTGGTGATCAAAAAACAAGAAGCATTAAGCTTAAGACTTAATAAGTAAACCTTTAAATTACCCAAACTATAAAATAACCCCTTATAAACCGGTGATATTAGAATTCATCACAACCCCAGATAACTAACACATAACTAGGGCTAGTAAAAACTTAAAAGTAAAAGACATAAAGTAAAAATACTGAAAAGTAAAAGACATAAAGTAAAACTGAAAAGTAAAATAAAATAAAATGCTAAGGTAAAATGAATTACTTTTACTACTACTAATTTAGATATCTCCCATAAAATAATATATAAACTTGTGATTCTTTCTTCAACCAACCATATAGGCGGTAACCTGATTAAGTCAAATTAAGTCCAACCAGCCATAAAGGCGGAATCAAAATTAAATTACCAACCGACCAATCTGGCGGTATCCTTTATTAGTCAGGTTTAAACCAGATTAAAATGAATTACCAACCGACCAATCTGGCGGTATCCTTTTTAAGTCAATATTTTAAATAGTGAATATATTATTTTTAAGGGAGATTAATCTAAATAGTAACAGTAAAAGAATTACCTTTCACCCTAGCTGGGGAAGTTACCCCCTCATGGTAAATAGTAAAAATTGTAAAAAGTAAAAAGGAAATATTAAATTACTATTATTACAAAACGTAATTAAAATTATTAAAAAACTAAAAACTAAAAATAAAAAAAACTAAAAACTAAAGAATCTAGAGAGAGAAACTCTCTCTTTAGAAAGAATTTAAGAGAGAGGAAGGTGCACTGAATTCTGAAATCTTGAGCTCAATTTATAGGCCTCGGTAGGATCCAGCGTCGCGACGCCAGGTTCTCAGCGTCGCTACGCCAGATTTGTCGACGTGGCACGCTCTGGTTCGCCGGTTTGAAGATTCTGGATAAGCTGATAAGGTGACACGTGGCAGAGTGGTTGGGCTTCAATTATTGTGACACGTGGCGGCTTCTGATTGGTCGCTGAGATTCTTATCCGCCACGTGTCAGATAAGGATTAGCTACTCAATTATTGATCCTGACGTGGCGATGACGTGGCAGTGACGTGGCGACGACGTGGCGACACGTGGGAAAGAGACTGTCGGCACCATAGAATTGCGACACGTGTCACTTCCTGATTGGCTGATGATGATGTGGCACGACACGTGGCAATTTGACTTGTTAACTTGCTGACGTGGCTGATGACATGGCGGTGACGTGGCGACGACGTGGCGATGATGACTGTCGGCACCGTATGATGCTGACACGTGGCACGGCGCATGTTAGCAAATCGGCTGTGATGGTGACACGTGGCACGGCGCATTTTAGCAAAGTCAAACTTTTCTCAGATTCTGATTTGTGGACCCGGCGCACGTTAGCACTGTTCGGCGCATTTTAGACGTCGCGACGCTGAAAGCTTGGCGTCGCGACGCGCTTAAGACCAAAATATCTCTGTTGACGCATTTTTGTCCGTTTTTGCCCCAAATTGCCTCAAATGCTTTCCAAACTTTATTTATCAACAAAATAACACAAAACATATCAAAACGTTCACAAAACTCAAGAAACTATACAAAATATTAGGTCAAATGAGTGGGAATAAGTGATATAAATATCACTCATCAATCATATATTCCAGTATATGACATGTATCGGTCTCAACGGGTTTACTTTACTGACCAAGTAGTGTAAACCTTGACCAGGAACTGTCTGAGAATGACAACGTCATGATACAACTCAATGTCAGTTGCGACGCTTTTGCAACAGCATCATGACTAGTCATTCTAAGGTCATTACGTCTTTACCATATTAAAAGATACATTATATTATAGAAACTGCATATATTATTCATAAAAATAACGTTTTACAGTAGTATTCATAAAGAAATACAACCGGAAATTGGCGCTCTAAGCTCCAATCCCAACAAAATCAACTTGGGGGAATTGCTCGATGTATTTCAAACCCTCTCTCAATAATAGAGACTTTTTGTCCCATTATTTTCTCATAATGCTTCTCTGCTGCCGCCGACATGAATTTAGCAATGTCGTGGATGGTGTAGCGGTAACTTTACCACGAGATCTTTTTGACTCCATTTTAGGAAATAGAGTAGGATTTAATAAAAAATTTTGGCATAGCCTCCTCTGTTTCTGGAGGTTTTGTCCAATTATCACCCTAACTTTCCACAAAGCAAAAACTTCAAGCAAGCTAATCCACACACTACGCCCCCAAACTTCACTAATTTTATCAATTTACACAACATAAAAACGCAAAAAAACAGTAGATAAAACAGAAAAGAGAAGAGTGAAGAAGAAGAAGAAGATGATGATGATGATGATGATGATGACATGGAAACTGTTTTTTTTTTCATTTCTTTATTTATTTTTTATTAAAAAATTAATTATGTTCTAAATGTATGGTGTACAGATTTAAAATTATCCATTTAATTTTGAAGAGTTTTTGTATCTAGTCATGGACTTCAATGATGTGTGTCAACTGCCAATTAGAAGAAAATTTAAATGATGTGGGTAACAACTGTAATCACTTTCAATTATTTTATATTCAATAAAAAAAAGAAAGCATGCAATATTTTTTTTAACTTTCCATGCATTTTCACGTGATAATGTGGGTCCATTATCCATGATTTTGACTTGTTACTTTAGTTTGTTATTGAGTATTTAGTTTAAAGTTTATTGTTATTTGTTTTTTCAAATTTATTATTCTTATATATTTGATTCTGATATGAATATATTTCGAGTAGAATATTGGATCCAAACCTTCTTATAATTTTCATTAAAGACAATATTCTTATACTATTGAAATTTTAAATTTCTTATTTGTCATTTTTTTATAATAAATTATTACTAATCAAGAATCATTCCTTCATCAAGTTACAAAAATTATTAAATTTTTTGGCATTCTGATTGAGGCACCCGCCTCACCGCCTTAAGGCGGTCCTCCTCGCTCCTCAAAGGTCGACTGCATCGAGGAGTTATCCGTATTTTTGAACATTGTCTGGAATACTAAAATATCCATAAGCCTTTTTCAATGGTCAAGTGCAAATAGTCAATGTGACTTAATTAACTATATTTTTATGTTAACTAAGAAACTCTGAATTCATTAAGGTCACGTTCCAATTATGGTTACACCTACCCTACGTGTATATTTCTATCCTGAAAGAAAATCTCTAAAATGAGATCGTGTGTTATCGAATCTAAGGTTAAACCTAAAATCTCTTTGTCAAGTTCATCTAAGTTTACCACATCAATCCTATTGGTGATCAAGCAACAAGAAACATTAAGATCTAGTTGAACAAAACATCATACAAGAGAATGAAAGAATAAACTCTATTAAAGACGGCAGTCTTCCTCTTCTTTGATGTTGAATCCCAGTGTTATGCTTGTTTGATGTGCGTTGCTCTCTCTCAAAGATCACATTGGAACCTCTGAAAGTAGGGTTTTAGACTCTCCCCAAAACTGATCTCTAATGCTTGGAACGAGCTCTCCTATATAGGGGACTGTGGTTCATTCTGAGTACACTTCTTGTAAAGGCTGGAAAATATTGGCGTGTCGCGACGCGCAAGTCCCAGCGTCGTGATGCGCGTGCCTGTTGTTGAGAGTCTCGACGCTCAATAGTCTACGTCGCGAAACGCTGGGTCTAGCGTCGCGTCACGCATTGTTCAGCTTCGCGCCGTGCATGTGTTACCAATTCTAACACTTTTTGCCTCAATTTTGTTATTAGACGCGCCTCGACGAGCGATCCGAAGTCGCGACACGCTTCTGAATTCCAATTTTGCCCCAGTTTGTTTCAAATTTTACCATTTTCATCCAAAGTTGATTTCATTGAGTCTCGATATTATTTTTATCTGCAAACAAACTCAAAATACATCAAAGCGTTTATAATACTCAAGATAACTTACAAAATATCAAGTTAGAGGGGCAGTAAATACTAACGTATTCACCGCTTATCATCTCTTACTCAGTTTGGCCCCTGTTCCTGAGCTTACCACTGAATGCTTCCCCATGACTCTTGGACCGACCTATCCCCCTGCTTATCCGTTGCACAGCCTAGATCTAGCTCCTTCATACTTTCCTCGCACTCCCTGTAGCAGTGACCAATAACTCCACAATTGTAGCACAACTCTGGAAGCTTTTCATATAGCACTGGGATTATAATAACTTCATCCTCCTGCTCCAACCTCAAACATCGCCTTAAAGGTTTGGAAATGTCCAGTGGCACTCTGCACCCAAGAGCTCGGCCATGGCTGTTCTATCAAACTTCTGCTTAGAGATTTCTCCCATTCCAGACAAGACCACTAGCGAGTTATCAAAGAAGTATTCTCCTACGGTCTCTCTCATTTGCAAAATGAAAGAGGAATACGTTATGCCCCAGCCGCCCCTCAACTTTAACACTGTATATGGTTCGCCATGCCTTCAAAAGTAGTTACTTTGATGAAAGCATCTCTATTGACCAATGGAATTATGTTTTAATCAAAAATAAAAATAAAAATAAAAATAAAAATAATAAAAAGAAAGAAAGAGGTGATTCATTGTGGGTCATTTCTTAATAATTATAATGTTGTAAATTAGATGGTCCCCTACACTTTATTTTATGTTTTAACTTATCCCACATTAATTAGGGATAATAATATTAACCTAAACATATCTCTATAAATATAGAGTAAATCTTGTATAGTTTTCATTCTAAAAATCAATAAGAATAAAAGCTTGCAGCTTTACAAGGTATTATTTTCTCTTCTTCTTTTCGCTTATTTTATAACACTATCAGCACGATTTGCTTCTATTTTAATTTTTCTTTTAACAAAAATAAGCAAAAGTGAAATGCATCGGCCTGAAGCCAAATGATACGCCTGAAGCCAATTTCATATGGCAGCTTTAAGCCATTCATTAAGCCATTCAATACCCAACTCTCAGATTCAAATTCAATATGGCCTGAAGCCTTTGTTTTGATATTTTGATGACTTTGAATCATAAAAGTCAATTGATTCTTATATCAGGCTTGAAGCTTGAATTCATGATTGGCCTGCAGCATGATCAAGCCTGAAGCATGATCAATTCATGCGGCCATGAGGCTATTTTTTTTTCTAATGAGTCTGCAGGCACGATTGTTTGTCTTGTTGATCTTTTGATATTTTATATTATTAGTGTTAATTATTGGTTATTTTGTTGTTATTGTTATGCTTTGATTGCTGAAAAAAGAGTGACTGAATTTTGCCAATCATCATGAACAAGAAGATCATGATGATTTATTACATCATCTTACTGGCCGTGTTATCATGATCATAGACTGCATATCATCTTAAGGCCAGAAGCCATTCGATAAATTAAATGCATGTAAATGATGAGAATAAGGCTAGAAGTCGATTAATATTAATTAAAAAGGCCAGAAGCCGAATTGATTTGAGGATTCTGAATTATTTCAACCGATTCACGATTATTAATTAAAAAGGCCAGAAGCCAAAATCGTGATGAAATCATGGTAATGCTAACATGATAATAGATTTTGCCAGAAGCCAAAATCGTGGTGATACATACATGATCATAAAAGTGCCATCACATTCATGCCTTATTTTAAGATTGGTGTTGATGATTCGACATGATGATGCCTGAAGCACTTACCTCATGTCAAAGACATGAAACCACCACCTTGCGATTTAGATAGGAGGCTGTTAATTGATATTGTTTTATGATTATACCAATATTAATTGTTTAAAATTCATATTACAATTTGAAATTTTGTAATATGATCAAAATCTGAAATTTTGAATCTAAATCTTAAAATTAGAACCTGAAGTTCTGAATCTCAATATTAAAGCTAGAACCCGTAGTTCTAATTAAGAACCTGAAGTTCTAAATTTTAATCTTAAAATTATAACTCGTAGTTATAATTCACTATGTTATTCTTTTATTTATTATTTGTTTAACAAATTTTTATAAGTATGCTCTGTGATTGCCATTAATTTGGATCCTCTACATCAGAAAAAAAAGGGATTTCTTTTAATTTTATAGTTTATTTTAATTCTTTTCATAAATCTGATTAACTAAAAGAGAAAATTAGAACCTGGAGTTCTAAACTCATTAATTAATTATCAGATTAGAACCTGCAGTTCTAAATCTAGAAAATAATTATAAGACCTGAAGTTCTATAATTACAATTAAAGAACTTGAAGTTCTAATCTCAATCAATCAAACTTTAGATTAAAACTTGCAGTTTTAAATCTTCCATGGAACCTGAAATTCCGAATCTATAATATCAAATTTATGAACTTGAAGTTCTAAATATTAATGTTATCAATCGAAAATTGCAGTCCAGAAATATAATTCTCTTTTAGAACCTGATGTTCTAAATAATAATGTAAGAATGGGACTTGAAGTTATAGGTCAATGAATAATTTTTCAAAAGAACCTGAAGTTCTAAATATGTATAATTTTTTGGTTTATACATATTTATGTGATGTTTTTAATTTTTGTATTAAATTTTATTAGTTTGAATTATATTTATGTGACATGAACTTTACTTTTAAGGATATGGACCATTCAAAGAAATTATTTGTTCCGGAAAATAAATGTGGGGGATATGATTGGCTGATAGTGCAACCACACACACTATCTTTCGAGATATAAAATACTTCTTGGACGTAAAATTACATGAAGGAAAGGTAAACACTATATCTGGGCCTGTAAACCTAATTGAAGGCTCTGGAAGAGCCATAATCTTATTAGCAAATGGAACAAAATTATACATTGAAAATGCTTTATATTCAGACAGGTCCAGTAGAAATCTGCTAAGTTTCAAAGATATTCGCAGAAATGGGTATCATATTGAAACTTTAGATGAAAACAAAATCGAATATATATGTATTACCCAAAATATCTCAGGTAAGAAATATATATTGGAAAAACTTCCGGCTTTCTCATCTGGATTATATTATACAATCATAAATGCAATAGAAAGTCATGTAGTGATGAACCAGAAGTTCAATAATCCAAAGATGTTTATGTTATGGCACAATCATCTTGGTCATCCAGGAGCTACGATGATGCGTAGAATAATTGAAAATTCCAATGGGCATAAATTAAAGAACCAGAAGATTCTATTGACAGATGAGATCAATTGCACTGCTTGCTCACAAGGCAAACTTGTGATACGCCCATCTCCATCTAAGATTGCCCTTGAATCCCCATCATTCTTACAAAGGATTCAAGGAGATATTTGTGGACCAATTCATCCACAAAGTGGACCTTTCCGTTACTTTATGGTTTTGATTGATGCATCTACACGGTGGTCACATGTTTGTTTGTTATCCACAGTTCTCATATATTGGTTTTAATTCACCTTCCATTATCAGATATTTGGAACCTTTAACAGGTGATCTATTTACCGCACGTTTCGCAGATTGTCATTTTGATGAGACAATTTTTCCACCATTAGGAGAAAAGAAAATGCCTCCAGAAGCAAGGCATGAACTTTCTTGGAAAGTTCCTACCATGTCTCACTTAGATCCTCGCACCAGCCAATGTGAAAATAAAGTGCAAAGGATAATCTATTTGCAACAAATTGCAAATCAATTACCAGATGCATTTACAGATGCTGCAAAAGTAACCAAGTCTCATATACCAGCTGCTAATACACCAGCTCGAGTGGTTATTCCTATTGAACAATCTAGTGTAAATGCAGCTAATGAATCATCTATTACACGTCATAAACGTGGTAGACCAATTGGTTCTAAAGATACTATTCCCCGGAATAGGAAAATGAGAGATTTAGATTCTGTTGAAAATAATGCTAGAGCAATGACTATACCCACATCTTCTCAATCACCAGTTCCAGAAGAACTGATAGTCCCTGAAGAGATATCAACCCCTGAAGAGGCTCAAAATTCCAAAAATGAGGAAAAATCTACAAATTATACTTATACAAGAGAACTGTGGGATCGAAATGAAATAACCATCGACAATGTGTTTTCATATACAGTAGCTGCTGAAATTGCAAATGATTTTGAACCTCAAAATATCAATGAATGTAGACAAAGACACGATTGGCCTAAATGGAAAGAAGCAATTCAAGCAGAATTGACTTCTTTAGCCAAACGTGAAGTATTTGGACCTGTAGTCCAGACACCTGAAGATGTCAAACCCGTTGGTTACAAATGGGTGTTTGTACGAAAACGTAATGAACATAATGAAATCATTAGATATAAAGCGCGACTAGTTGCACAAGGTTTCTCGCAGAGACCAAGTATTGACTATGAGGATATATATTCTCCAGTGATGGATACCATTACATTTTGATTTTTAATCAGTTTGGCAGTCTCTGAAAGATTGGACATGCGTCTTATGGACGTAGTGACAGCATATTTGTATGGGTCACTTGACACTGATATTTACATGAAAGTCCCTGAAGGATTGAAAATACCTGAAGCATATAAATCAATTGATCGTAAACTATGTTCAATCAAGTTACAACGATCTTTATACGGATTGAAACAATCTGGACGCATGTGGTATAATCGTTTGAGTGAATATTTGATGAAATAAGGATATATAAATGATCCTATCTGCCCATGCGTATTTATTAGAAAGTCCGAAATTGGATTTGCCATTATAGCAGTATATGTCAATGATATGAACTTAATTGGAACTCCTGAAGAGCTTCTAAAAACTGCTGAATACTTGAAAAGAGAATTTGAGATGAAAGACTTGGGAAAAACAAAATATTGTCTCGGCTTGCAGATCGAGCATAAAACTAACGGAGTATTTATCCATCAGTCTGCATATATTGAAAAAATTCTCAAACGTTTCAACATGGATAATGCTCATTCATTAAGTACTCCTATGGTAGTCCGATCTCTCGATCCTAAAAAGGACCAATTTCGTCCTAAAGAAGATAATGAAGAGATACTTGGTCCAGAAGTACCATATCTTAATGCAATTGGTGCCTTGCTGTATTTAGCTCAATGCACCAGACCGGATATTACATTTTCTGTTAATTTATTGGCAAGATTTAGTTCTGCACCAACTCGAAGACATTGGAATGGTGTCAAACATATCTTTCGTTATCTTCACGGCACTAAAGACTTGGGATTGTTTTATTCAAATGAGCCAACACAAAATCCAGGCATTGTTGGTTACGCTGATGCAGGATATCTCTCTGACCCTCATAAGGCACGTTCACAAACGAGGTATGTTTTTACCTATAATAATACAGCAATTTCATGGCGATCTACAAAACAATCTTTTGTTGCTACCTCATCCAATCACTCAGAGATACTTGCATTACATGAAGCAAGCAGGGAGTGTATATGGTTAAGGTCACTTATACATCACATTCAGAGCACATGCAACTTAAATTCTGCCACAGATATTCCAACAATTATATATGAAGATAATGCTGCATGTATTGCACAAATCAGAGGAGGGTACATCAAGGGAGACAGAACCAAGCACATCTCACCTAAATTCTTTTATACTCATGAGCTCCAGCAGAGCAAGCAAATTGATGTCAAGCAAATAAGATCAACCGATAATTTTGCAGACTTATTTACTAAAGCTTTACCGACATCAACATTTGAGAAGCTTGTATATAACATTGGCATGCGCCGACTGAGAAAATTATCCTGATAATATTTCATCAGGGGGAGCATAATCATTGACATCAAGAAATATTGTTGGATTAAAGCGTATTGTACTCTTTTTCCTGCGACCAGGTTTTTGTCCCATTGGGTTTTACTGGCAAGGTTTTAATGAGGCAGTGTTAGATCAATTATTGTAAAATTAAAGTGATGGGTCCCAAAGGGGGAGTGTTGTAAATTAGATGGTATCCTACACTTTATTTTATGTTTTAACTTATCCCACATTGATTAGGGATAATAATATTAACCTAAACATATCTCTATAAATAGAGAGTAATCTTGTATAGTTTTCATTCTAAAAATCAATAAGAATAAAAGCTTGCAGCTTTACAAGGTATTATTTTCTCTTCTTCTTTTCGCTTATTTTATAACATATAATAATTTTTTAATTTAAAATTCAAATTTTTTTGATAACATATCAAGTGATTAGATATTAATATTTTATCTGATATGCTTGAGTCCGGAAAAATTGATTTAACCATAAAATTCTAAATTATTCAAAAAAATATATATTTTAATTAGTTCAAAATCAGATTCGAATAGTGGAATGGACTCGGTTTTTAAACACCTCCACCCATCACTCGCTAGTCGCTATGTACGGCGCGTCTTTTCAAACACCAAGACCCTCGCACTTTATTAAGAAATTAGGAGGGAAACTTTACGGAAAAATTGGCGGCAAGCTGCAAATCATGAACCTTTACCTTATATTCTATACTCTTAATAATACTTCGTCAGTCTCCATCTCGTTGTCAATCTCCCGCTCTTCATTTCATCGCCAGTTTTCTAACTCGAAGGTACCTTCTTAACTTCTTCATCACGCTTCAGCTATTCAGATTTAAAAAGAAGTCGATCGATGATTTTTAATTATTTTTTTTTTAAATGTTTGATGTTATTTGTTCTGATTTTAAATTTAGATCGATTTGCATCTACATTCTGATGCAGTCGTTTTCTTTCCGAGGAAATTTCATTTCTATGATCATTTAATTGTAGGAATTAAACGCTTTTTTTTCCTGTAATTAGGAATTTTGTTGATTATAGAAAAAAAATTACAGCTGGTGTGATATTTGTTTGGGAAATAGTTTCGAAACGCCGATCTTCTTATGGAATTCTGAATATAAATGTGAGTTTTGATAGGATTTTAAATCTGGAGGAATATGTATGTGTGTGTATATATATATTTTTTAAAAAAATGAGCTCTTCATTGATGATTTGACTAAAAGCTAAATCTGAATTGCAGCCAAGTCCCGGATTACACAATTCAACGAAGTTGAAAAGTATTGTTAAATCTTGTTCACATCACATATATTATCAGTAAGTTTTTTCCTGTCTAATAGTTTTGGATTAAATGCTCTTATGTGTTGATTTGTGAACAAGTTATAACTATAATGCTGCCTAAAATTAGAAGAACTGCTCAAGTTTGAGCACGGCATTATGTAACTACAGACTTTTAATTCATATAAACTGCTACAAGCATCATAGGGTGAGAAAATTTAACAGGTTTTTTAATGGTGAGCCACTAGCTGTTAGTCTCTCTTGTCTCTTCATACATAGTAACATTGGCAGTATGGATCTGTTACCTTTCATTAGAGAAAGGATTGACATTACTTATGATCTGCATCTGCTTTACCTGCTGCCTTCAACTTGCTTGCTGGGAAGTGCAGTCGAGCCATCAGAGGACGGGGTGCCCTTGTTTTATGATCAAATCCCCTCACACAAACATATCCTGCAGATTAATTTCAGCCAAGTTTCAGCAGGTAACTGATATTATGATATAAGGTCTATTAAAACTTACTCTCAAGAGCATTTGTATGTTTTATTTTTAAAACAGGAAGAAAAAAAAAGGAAAAAAAATCAACATCAGGTTTAAGCATTTACATATAAGTTTCTAGTCTTTAGGTATTAGGTTCAGGATCTACCCTTATTGCTACAGTAAAACATACTTTTATCCAAAATCTCAGTGTACTTCACTATGTTGTAAAAGGATCTGGATTAGACTGAAGAGAATTTGGCAAGCATATAGAAGTTTGTTTTGGATATGGGCGATGTGCATCAAAATCATATCAATTTATGCTACCCTTTGGGTCCTTGCTCCTCAGGATATGATTAATGTTGGCCATCTCCTTAATCAAGGTGGGACTATTTTCTCACTATTTCTTTCACTCACACTTGAACACGCAGATAGAGACAAATGAGTCAAACTGCTGTTGGGGAAAATTATGATAGACAGCCCGCCCAACACCCCTAGACGTTAAAGAACAGAAGGGATGACAAATAAACTATTAAGTTTTGATAAAAATTGAAGATGTAAAGGGTACCAATCTATATTGTTTACTTTATGATGTAGAGGATCCAACTATAGTTGCAACCACATCATTAGCATAAAACAATATCACTTACATGAGTGAACACAAACCAAAAGCATATTATTGGGCCTTCTGGTTTAGTGCTAGTATAGTGCTTTCTATGCTCTGGGAGTTGTGACACAACTCAAGGATCCCCAAAAGGGTAAGTTTTTAGAATATCCATGTCTTTCTAATGCTATCAACGCTCTGTAGAATTAGGAGCCTATATTTGCTTGTTCTTGTTGGTTAGTTTGAAAATTATTGTGGTGTTTTCATGAAAACATGAAAGATGAAGTCGTGGTGTTTTCTTCAAAAGGTAGAGGATAAATCATCTTGGTTTTCATTGTCTATCCCAAAAACCAATAGGATATTGGAGCGCTTAAATAATGTTACAATTGTCATGTAAACTTGGTATTTTTTCCACAATTTGTTGGGAAAAGCCCCCCGGATCTTTGAGGTTTGTCTCAATGGACAGTTGGACCCTTATCATTTCATAAATGGACAACTAGACATACCCCATTGTTTTATAAGTGTTTTATCAGTGGACATTCAGAGCTTATCCCATTGGTGAATTATGTCTATTTGGATGAAGAAAAGAGCAAAATAGTATATTAATCTTAATGGACATTATAGACTTATAGTACAATAATTTGGTGGGCATTATTGTACATTAATGCTCTTATATCAATCCAAATAGATGGAATTTACTTACAAAAAAGGTTCTGAATGTCTATTTCTGAGATAAACCTTAAGGGTTGCCATTTCCCTGATTTTTATTATGAATCCAACTAGCATTTAGGCCTTTTGTTTTCAAGTATGTTTATTGAACCTCTAGGTTTTTTGTTTGAAATCTTCTTGAATGTACTAGTTATAAGGTCTTTATGCTATTTCTAGCATTGTCGTTCCATCTTTTGTTTTCTATGCTTTCATTTTTAATAGATTTTTGCTTCTTGTTGCTAAAATATCAATTTTCTTCTGTTATTTCTTCTGAGGTTGGGCTAGTATTCATATTTACAAATGAAGAGGAGTAATTATGTCCATCTAGATATTTTAAGATCTGATATTTGTAGAATACCTAAGATAACAACTAGGTTGCCAGTGGCTAACATTTGTAATAAGAAAACTTAGAATGACAAAGCTAAGAACTTTATCACGTACCTCTCCAGAAGCAGTGCTGAATACCTTCTGTTGTTAAACCTGACAGACAACAAACGGAGGTTGAATGCATTGACTTAAAAGCAATTATCATCCATTCTCTTCAACAGTATTTACCTTTAAATATTGAAGGTATGGAGGTCCCAAAATAAACAGTCCGCCGAGGTAGGTTCCATATCCACTCCCTAGGAACATTGATGGGCTTCAAGCTAGAATCATGGTCGGCAAATACCTGTGTTGAAATGATAGACATGGTAAAAGATGAGTTAAATAGTGGAAAAGAAATTGAAAGTATTGGATTTGAATTTACCTCATTGACTTGGAAATAAGTGCCATTGAGGGGAAAGCTCCCTCTCATTGCTGTTCGACATGGTATCTGTTCATAAAAGGTTGCTAAAATCAGGTCACATTTGATATGCACAATTCTTCAGAATAGTCAAACATAGCTATTATTCCTATTAAATGCACATGCTCACCAAAATGGTCCCCCGAACAATTTGGAATTCTGATTCTCGAACACTATTGCATGAAAAACATGTCTTCTCGGCACACAATTTTCCATGGTCTTGAGAACTGCACCTACTTTCAGGTGGTTGAATGGAATTTGCCATTTCTCCTAAAGTATGCATGTTATGAATTTGGTGGAATCAGTTAGCAAAATTCTAATCTTAGCTTCAAAACATATCAACTCAGTGGCCGTCTTGACATATGTTTCAACTTTACAATATCCTTTTATGTCAATCTGGCCAGAACAATATGTCATATATAGATTGTTTCTTCACCTGGCGTCCATATGGCAAGAAGATATCTTCCTGGGTCATCAGGTTCTCGTTTATCCAACTGTACTTTGAGCAAAGAGAAATTATTAGAAAAAACATTGGAAACAGAATATTCTTGTTCACCAGATGCAAAAATAACTTACCCCTTCCAAAAGAGGGTGTGAATCTGGAAGTTCGTACCTACAGGATAATTAAGAAAGAGTTGTGAATCAAAGATTTTGCCTTCTCTTGGTATATTATATCTATCAAAATCATTCAGTTTATTTAGAGCTTAGGAAAATTTGTACTTACACTTGGTGCTCTGTTCGTAGATTACTCACATTCTTAAGCTTGGGTGTAGGAATACATGCAGCTTCCGCTGTTAAAGCAACTAAAGCCTTGGACAAATCACCTTCCTGAAGTTCCAAATTCTCTTGCATATAATTCTGTAAGGTCTGTGTAAACCCATTCATGTTAAGCTTGATAGTGGGGATTTCTTCCGGATCCTCCCAAAATGCATCTTCGATATCATTTTCTGTTAATTGTACGCACTCTGGTTCTGGTGTCGCTGGCTCTTCAATAATAGGCTCACGGTTATTCACAACAGTGTCTGCTTTTCCAACTGAGAGTTCGGTTGCTTGAGGTAGAGGAAGAGGTAATTGATTGATCATCATGGCAGGATTTTGGTCAGTTTTTCTGTTTTCTTTTGCACTCACTATTGCTTTCTCCTCCGGCCCTGGCAGGGCTAGCCTTGAGCTGCATTTGAAATATTTCTGAGTCAACTTATCAAATTTTACTATTTGTATGCCAGTAGGTTTTCAATTCACCTCTATAATTATGGAAGTAAGAGGTTTGACACCCTTTTCGATGAACTGATTTTCTGAGTTAGCTAAAATATTGATAAATACTTATATGGCAGTTCCCTGTCTACAGAATACTTGAATGAAACTGGGCATTGTTAAACACGTAAATGTGATTGATGCTTTATCAGCAGTGCAGATGAAAATAACATGGAGTTCTAAAGCTAGGAAATAGAAAAGGAATGTGCTAACCTTGCAAATGCACTTGCAAAATGTCTGCATTCTCCTCTCATTGGACATGCATTGCAGTTTGGTTTGCTTTTTGTACAGAAGACCTGCATAAATATCGAACAGCATTGTCCTCTTAGCCATAGCTTGTTGGTCACCAAGGAGAACAACTTCAAATTTAATTGGTATGTATTAAACACACCTTTCCAAATGTTATCATCTGATAATGCAGCTCGTACCTATGAGTAAATATTTCAACATATTAGTTGGCACTTAATAGTAGGAATAACTGTTTTAAATAAATCTGGATCAGGATAGCAAGTACAAAGTTAAATTGTCTTTACAGTGTTCTTTGGTCAAGTTTGCACAGTCGAGGCCATAGATATTTTTGAATGGATTCCAGCACTGGATACCTATGCAGGGGCATGAATATTATCAGTTATGTTGTGAGCATTGATAATTTGCATCATAATTCTGTTTAGACTTGACACTCACAGTTCTAGAAGATGCAACTGAAGCGACTCAGGCAGCGGCTGAAGTGGCACCCATCCGAGCCTTACAGCTATGCGTCCAACATTTGTGTCAACCTAACATTAAACCATAAAATTTGAGATCTGTTCCATCTATTCTATATCCTAGATAAAACTGAATTTTATTAACTTACTGGAAAAGCAACATGGTGAAGTGTTAGAAGTCGCACACACTCCACACTTTTCAAGCCCAGACCCCGAAAACTTAGCAGATACTCTCTACAAGAACAAGTTGTACTTAGTAATTTTTAATTTATTTTCTTAAACAGAGTTGTAGGCTTTATGTATTTGGTAAAACACATTTTGGAATTGATATGTATTATAGTGAAGCAAATTCATTTAATCCTGTATTTTGAGGAAGAGAGAATTTTTCCTAGGACTTACTTTGCTTTGTCTGGTGGAACATCCCTCAGCCATTCAAGATCTAAGCTTCCATGGTCTCTAACCAGTCGGTTAAGGAAAGCCTGCATGGATCTTTTGATTAAAATTACTTGATCTGAGGTTCTCCTACCTCTGGTTAGTACATAAACTCATTTGAGATTTTTTTTCATGGAACTCTATACATGTACCTGTATTCGTTCAGCAAGCTTGTTGTTCATACCCCGTTCCTTGATTGTATCGGCAATCTTGTTAACGTCAGCGCATCTTATAGCTTCCCAATCCAATGAGTCCTTGGTGTGTTCTGGTCTTTCTTTTTTCCTTCCATTTGCTTCTGCATGTCTCCTTAAGCTATCCCAGTCAAAGTCATTTTGTTTCTCCTTTTTGACACTTCTACCGTTTGGTTTTGATGTAGCATCATTGATATCATTAAGTTCCTTGCTGAATGAGTTATCATACCTATTTTGTGCATGAGCCAGTGATTTCATAGCAAATCTAGAATCTCCAAATAACCCACTCTGATGCTGTGCAGTTTTATTCTTGTTGTCTTGCATGCTATTGCTTGATTGCTTATTTCCATACCTTGGTGCTTCTGGGCTAGGCACACTCAGCTTAGTTGCATCATTTGTTTGACTTGCAAATTCTGGCATTAAAGCAATTTGGTCTGTCACATTGTTGTTAACAGTTCTCTCAGAAATACCAGAAGATCTTGTCTCTTCTCTGATTTCGTGGGATTGTGCTTCCACCGATAAAAGACATGGATGGAAACTGCTGGGTGGAATCCCTGACACTCTTGAAAAGTCTTTAGGATCATCTGAATCTATAACCTTCTCTCTTTGGTTGTCATACTTCGTGGTTTGGAACTTGTCGTGTTCATTCTTTGAGTTTTCATCGGATGACATATTGTCATTTCCGTTATTGTAATTTCCATGTGGCATGATTGATCCTACTATCTGTAAGAGCTCCACAAAAGAGTTTGGGCCACTAAAGCTGTTAAGTTTGGTTCGATTAGTCAGATCCCCTGCTTCGGACTTAGAGCTTGACCTGGTCCCATTAGCAACTTGGGCAATAGAAGAGTCCATGGCATTTTGAGATGAAATTACATCATGGTATGTTTCTGGAACCCTCTCCCAAGGATTCATCAACTTGCATTGTGGCTGGTTCATTGAGCTGACAACACTGGTACTACTTTCCAAGGAATCATTGCTGCTGACAACCTCTCTCTCTTCACTATGCTCAGTACAGTGGAGGGTCATGGAACTCTGGCCACAAGCAGGTTGATGTGACATCTTTTCATTCCACTGTATAGTGTCTTCTGGACAGAGTTCATGCACTACTGGTTCTTCAATCACTGAGGCAGTCTCTTCTCCATGGTGTGATTTTGGGTTCTTGGAAATCAGGGGAAAATTTGCAGCAAGTGACATGAATGCAGAGCTGCAACAATCAAGTAAACAAAGTAATAGGTTTCCTATCTGCCCATCCTCTAATTCCATAAGGTTCTCTAAGATAAATAAATATCATAGAAACTCTAATGCACCTGGAAAGATGATCTGAAACATTCTGGGTAAGAAATACTCCAACCACCGAGTCCACAACTGATCCCTTCCACAAAGTGAAGCGTCTGTCCCCTGTCAAAATAGTTTTGCTGGCGTAAATGAATTTGAAAGAGCATATCTTTCTGAAAATAGAAAAAAAAAAAAAAAGGCAATTCAAATATCCAGAAATTTGTGGATTAGTCTCCTGAAGTTCTTGAATTGCTATAGATGTTTGATTCTGGTGTCTGTTTTTGTGAATATGTTGTTTTAGTCTGCCCTTTA
>SKCR01045264.1:0-56187 GCA_019454045.1 Zanthoxylum bungeanum
ATGTACTAGTTTTGAAAAGTCCACTAATAGTTTAAGTGTTTTTTTTAAAAAAAAAAAAAAATTAAGATCAGATTTGAAAAAATATAATAAGTAAATCAATTTAAAATTTAAGAAATTGGATTTTTTTAATATGCTAAAAATATTAATAATAATATTAAATTGGAGATGATTTTTCCTAAGCCCGCTTTATTTGCCAATCCATTGAGAATGAAGAATTTGTTTGTTAATTAAAAAATCACGAGGGGATGAGAATGGAATAATAAGTCTCACCCATAATTAGAAATGGAAATGGGAATATGGGATTGTGATTCCCACTTTTCCCCTCATTACTCTTTTACCATTACAACATTATAATAATTTATTAATAATAAAATAAAAAATAATAATTATTGAAATAATTATTAATAAATCGGTAATAAATAATAAGTTTATTATTAATTAGTAAATTAATTAATTAATTAATTAACTAATAATATTTAATAATTAAAAAATAATAAATAATTTTAACTAATGATATTTTTGTAACATGCTGACGGTTTATTCTGATTATTAGATAAAATAAACACAAAATCAATTATGATACTTGCAACTAAATAAATAACTTATTCTGATCCCAAATTTCTATTTCGATTCCAGTACATTCCATTCCAAACTTGCGTGGTAGCCCATATACCTTTTTAAAAAAAAATTCTTTAATATTTATAAATCTTGTATATTGATCTAAGACTTCAATTCTGAATTAAGTGCATATCTACCACTATACCAAAGGCTTATATATTTATAAAATATCATATTAATTTAAATAGCACCTTAAGACTTAAAAAATAATCAAAATATTTTAAATAAATAATAAAATAAAAATTAGATGATTACAACATTTTCATTAATTCGTGATTTATGTTCAGGAGAATACTAATTTATTATTGAAGTACATTAAAAAATTATAATTAAATTTAAAATTGATTTGATAATATATCACTAAATTATAATACATTTGAATTCAAATTTGACTAATTATTTAAAAGTTGATATAACATAAGAAAATATTATCAATTTAATTTCATTTCTCTAAAGAATATGTAAGTGTAATTAGGGGTGTTCACGGGTCGGGTTGGGTTAGGTTTTTTGTATTTTTTAATGACCCGATCGGGTCGGGTCATTCGACACTGAAAACTTGAAATTTGAAAAGGTGACTCGCGCGGTTTGGGTTAAAACGGGTCGGATCGGGTTAACGTAATATGCAGTGGAATATATATATATAGTTTTAATGGTATAATTTTGATGAAGTAAGTGTATAGCTGAAATAATAAAGTGTTTGATTAATTTATATCTGGTCACAGGTTTGATTCTCAACTTGCTGGGGCGCACAAAGGTTTATACATATTATTTGCATCAGGTCGATCAAATGCAAATTCGCCTGAACCCGTGATCATATCCGTAATTTCGAATCGGGTTCAAAATGACCCGAAATTACATTTTTTTAAATTATAAACCCAACTAGATCGGGTCGGATCGCGGATCGCGAGCCGAATTATACGGATGCGTGTCGTGCTCCATCCATCTCGACCCATTGGGCATCTCTAGTTGAAAGAGATAAATTGATGAAATGACATATGTGTGATGTCAAAAATCTAATAAAGAAAAAAGAAACATAGTAACTCGATGGCTGGACTCCATTAGAGACAGTAAAAAATTCAAAAGAACGTGGGAGGCAAAATTTTCTAAAGCAAGTGTTGAATCTTTTTGAAGCGTTGGAAGATGAGAATGTTCGAAATCAATGACCAAAAGTCTCATTTATTTTGAATATGGGGACCATTCATATTCATTTTTTTCCTTCTAGTTAACCAATAACCACAGCTATAAACTATGCTTTAACCCAAAAGTCGGGTCGGTAAAAATAAATACTTTCAAAATATAGTATTTGGATTCGATTATGAGAGAAGTAATTAAACTAAATCAAAATAAAGTATTTTTTTATTAGATATTGTCAGCTATATTGATTTTTTGATATCGTTATGCTCTTTATAATATCATTATTTCATCAAACTCCATATCAAAATATTTTTATATGATTCATATTTATGTCAATTTAAATTTTCCTCTATTTTGCTTGATTTACACATATGATAACACATTATTTTCTACGCTTAAAGTTAGGTATTTGGATTTGTCTATTCCCTCACACTAAAAAAAAAAAAAACAATAATTTAGACAAATCCGTAGCTAATAGCTACGTGTGAACACCCAAAGACATAAACTTACAAGTTATTATCAACACATTTGAACATTAATCTTTGAGACCAAGTCTCTTATTTATTTTATTTAAAAATTGAAATGTTGATTTATCTTATCTCTCTCACACTCCATCACCACATGTTCTCTCTATTTCTCCCCCAACTTAGTAACCACTAACCACAATTCCTAATATCACTCAAGTACTCCTTTTACTATATAAAAACTAACCCTAAATTTTTCCATTAGTGTGTGTGTTTGGTGTGAATGAATTATGTTGAATCGTTGAATGTTCATGAAACTCATAAATTATGCATAAGCAAATTGTACTAAATGCTAAAGGTCCTATCTGGTTTCAATATCATATTGATTGTAGCTTCATCATCAGTTTTTTCAAGACACATGTTCTCGGCTTCACAAACAAGAATAATTTGTACTTATTTAGTTTTTTTTTAATTACTTTACCACGCATGGTAAGATATATTGGATTATTGCATGGGTAACTAGATGTGGCAAATTAGCTTAACGAATTGTGTTCCATATTTGTATCGTGTTATATCAGTTTCAGGTCGCGTCTAATTTAAACAAGTACTTGTTGTATAGGTAAGGTAATATCACCAATTAATAATTATACAACACGGAGAGCTACATTAAACATAATAATTTGTATTTATTTAGTTTTATTTTTTTTATTACTTTACCACGCATGGTAAGATATATTGGATTATTGCATGCGTAACTAGATGTGGCAAAATAGGTTAATGAATTGTGTTCCATATTTGTATCGTGTTATGTCAGTTTCAGGTCGCGTCTAATTTAGGCTCACCTAACATGACCCATTTAATGATCTGTGTCAAAAAAATAAAACCTTAATTAAGCCACATAGAAGATAAATGGGTGACTCATTACCTGTTTAATATCAATTTTAATAATATGCATATGACCAATTAACCCACTTAGCACAAATTGAAAATATACATAATGAAATATTTAATAACATTAAAATCCACTTCAAATCAAAAAGTACGCACATATTAAAATTAAACTATGAAATTCATAATTTCAAAAGACCGTTAAAGTCTATTAAAAATAATACACCACCAAAGTTCAAGTCTACCTAAAATTCAACAGTAGAGACACCATTAAAAATGGCCATCACAAATTAGAGAAAATCATGCCTAACATTTGAGTGTTAATTACAAAAACCAACAAAATAGTTTTGAAAAAAATACATATATTTGTGTTATAAACGAGTTAATTAGCGGGTGAAAAACTTGAAACTCAAACTCAACATGAGTATTAATCATATTGACATGGATAGGTCCTTGTAAAATTTGACCATCCTTGCCCCTTTTTTCATATCAAGTTATATATTTTACCAGCTTTATGAGTAATTTTCATATCAAGTTAATAGTTCATGTTATAGTAGAAATTTTCACCCAACAGAATCTAGAGGAGCAGAAGCACTTGTTGGACAGCAGCTAGCTAGCATGCTGTATATTACTTTGAGGAGTGAATCAAGGCTTTTTATCTTCTTATACATGCATATGTGTGTATAAAAGCTTAAACAAAATTTACCAACGAAATATTTACATTACTGAAGGTGGCACCATTTTTATGGCGCCACTAGATAGTGATGAAATACCTACGGAGTTTCAGTTGGTATTTCATATTATTTAATATTTTAGTTTTTATATTTTTATTATTAAATAGTATAAATATACATATATCGGCCCCCACAAAAAATAGTAATTTTTTAACTTCTGGTTGGTAATTCCATTACTAAAATATCGTCAAAATATAAATAAATTAATGAAGAAATTATGTCACTAATTTATCGATGGAGTGAAAAATCTATCAGTAAATATTTATCGACAAGCCATTACCAATAGAATTATTAATCAATATTTTATTGGTAAATCAATTTCGTCGACCTTTGGAAATTTCTGTCAATAAACTGTTTTTTAAGTGGTAATTGTGACACATTTTTTTTAAATTTTAATATCAATATATTTAATTTATAATACAATATTTTTTTTAAAAAAAAATCCACCAACTAATTCAATATTTATAGTCAATTTACTCTCAATGACACTAAATAATTCACTCTCATAATTTATGACAAACACATAATCAATGAAGAATATTTGTTTAGGCAAAATTCAAGTATTAATTAAAACTACAATGTACCCTACATGTTCAACTACTAATTATTATTCTCTTAATTTTAAATCAAATATCATCATCATTATTAATAGCCCCTTAAATCATGGGCCCCAAATTTAAAACTTTTTTTTTTTAATGCAGAAGCTTTATATAGAGAAAAATTTAATACTCTTGAGTCTTTATTAAATGAAAAATAAAAAAGTTAAATCCAAATTGAGGAACACGTGATAAGCAAGCCGGCAAGGGCAATATGGTCATTTTCTCAAAAAAGTTATTTTTATTGGGAATCTCCGACAAGTCGTCCTTCAATCAGACGGTGA
The DNA here is from genome assembly GCA_019454045.1 of Zanthoxylum bungeanum. NCBI lineage: Eukaryota > Viridiplantae > Streptophyta > Magnoliopsida > Sapindales > Rutaceae > Zanthoxylum > Zanthoxylum bungeanum. The sequence goes on from SKCR01045264.1 coordinate 4,719, forward strand.
GGCCAACGGCAGAGCTAAACAGGGAGATTAAAAAAGACGAAGAAGAATCTCTCACAAGATTCGAATGGATTTTGTCTAAAAACGACAGCGACCACCGACATGTCGGCATATTATATATATATATATATATATATTGGATTGGATTGGCGCCGTCATTTGACGTCGTCTAAACTTCAGAAGTGAACAAAACGCCGACAAAAAATTAATTAATTTTTTTTTTTTTTTTGCAAATTATATTGATATTATGTATTACATTTAATTATCAAAATATACAAATGAAATTAATAAATAACATACTATAAAAAAAATTTAATATATAACAGAACACCCGATGATTGCACTAGTTTAATATATATATAAAAAAAAAATAGATTTCGTGCCAATTTGATGAGTCACTCTTATTACGTTGGTATTACGATTATAAAAATATGGTGCACAAACGCTGGTTTATGAACGGTGTTTTAAAAAAACCTTATAAAATTTTCAATTTTTATAAAACCCAATTTTTGAAAGAAATTATTATTAATAATTACAATTTCTTATTATTAACCAAATACTTAAAAATCATATTTGAGTCAAAACACAATTTTATTACCTTACCACGAGTTAAACCACAATATCAAACATATTACATTATATTTACTACATAATTCATGAGATATTTTTTAACCCACACATTCATGAATTTCCGTAAAAACTCGATCTCACACTTTAGGCATAGGATCACTGAGCTAGTGACCCAAGGCTCATGGGATAATATCATGTTAAGAAAATAATTTATAAAATCTTGAGACCATAATGCACAAATGGAATTAACATAATATAGTTTATTATATAATATAAATATATTTGTTGACTACAAAATAAAGAGCCCAACTCAATGTGTCGCATAATTTTTTTTATGGAGGTTCGCGGTGCGGTTTGGGTTTGTTTTTTCGTTTTTCACTTTAAACCGCACGGGTTGGTGGTTTGGGAAATTAGAAACCGAAACCGCAAATTTGATAAGAAAAATCGTGGTGGTTCGGGTTGGTGGTTTAGCGGTTTGGCGGTTCGGGTCGGCAGTTTGGATTATAAATTTTTTTAAGGAAATTTTTTGTGTTTTCACCTAATAATTGAAGAGAAAAAAATACATAATTTTTATTTATACATTGTATATTGTCATATGATCATTAAATATTTTAAATTTTATGGTTAAAATATATATATATATATAAATATAAAATAATATCTAATTTGAACGCTGGTCAGCGGTTTATGCGGTTCGGGTCACTGTTTGAGTCAAAATTTACAGTTTTGGGCGGTTCAGGTCGTTGTTGGGTCAAAACCGCACACCGGCTCGAAATTTGCGGTTCGGTTCCGATTGACCCGAAATCATTTTTAATTTTTTTTTCAAACCGTGCGGTGCGGTTCAGATCGGTGCGGTTCGGGTCGGGTTGCGGTTTGACCCGAAACCGTGATCACCCCTAAAACTTTTATTCATTCAACATAAGAAAATTATCTTATTTTCTAGAAATTGAAGATAAATTATCGTTTAGGTAGTAATTGAGTACTAATAATTTCATAAAGATCGTAATTATTGATAGCAGTTGCAAAACATCACTAGTTTTATATGGTATAAAAATCATACAAAAAAAAAATAATGTAAAAATATTTAAAATTTATATTTAACTTACATTTTTAATCAAATTTTTAAACATTTTAGTTCACTAATTAAATCCCTTACCTTGATACAAGGGGTGATTTTTTTGAATGAATAAAAATTGGTCAAATTGTGTTATCCTTCACAAAAATAAATACTTATAAATTAGATTAGTCTACAACACAACTATTGAAATGTCCCAACAAATTACTGTTCGGTCCAATGGCAATTTCGACCTTTTGCTTCAGGACCACTACTGGATGCACCCTCGAAACCCCCTAACAAAACCCCAAAGATGTAATGTAGGCTCAGGCCCAATGAGCACCAACACCCGTAATCGAAGGACCATCCAAAGACCAGTCCACGTAACGCCCAGGCTCATGATCACAAACCAGCCGTTCCAGCCTACAACGGACAAAAGCAGTAAATACCCCTCATGAAGTCGACCGTTACCGAGACTCAACGGAAGAGTGATCAAGTGCGATTAAAGACATACCCCCAGGTGGGTATATAAGAAATGAGGCTCCATGTGGAAAGGGGATTCGACTTCAAGCTCTACTACTCCCAACTCAGTAATATTCTCTCCATAGCTCTCCTCACCTCCCATCTACCGCCCTCACGGCAACCCACGCGGATCAAGGTAACATCTAACCTTTGTCCTTTGTTCTACAACTTTAGCACCTCATTTCCATCACTGACTTGGGCGTCGGAGTGCTTACGGCATCCACCACATCGGTGGGTAGACCCTCCCCGCTCACCATACCTCTTTGTTTGCAGGATCGCTAGTGCCCCTCTCAAAGAAATCTCGGTTGTAGACGTCGGACGAAAACCAGCGTCTACACTTACATTTCCGTTACTATTTTTTTAAAGTGTTTAAATTATTTCACATTTTATTTTATCCATATTTTTTTTTAATAATGTTAGAATAAAAAAAGGATTTGATTATAATAAAAAAATAAATAAATAAATAAAAAAAAGTCAAAAAGAACGCCGTTAAAACAGAAAAAAACTGCCCTTAGAAATAAATAAGCTAAAGAAGAGAAGGAAAATCCATTCAGAAACAATTTTTTTTTCCGGTTTTGCTTGAAGAGAGAGAGAGAGAGAGAGATTCAACTTCAAGCTCTTGTAAGATCGGGACACCAACTGTAAGAAATTCTTTCTTCTTCTTCTTCTCCTTCTTGTAAACAAATTGAAAATTTTTCCTTTCATTTTTGTAACGTGTTTTGATATGGTAATATATTTTTTTCAATGTCTCTTATTTCTTTATTAAATCTCTCCATCTGGGTATTTCAGAAATGCGAATTTGAGAAATGGATTATTTTTGTTAATTTTTTTTTTTTGGTTATTCGTTTTTATGTTGTTGCATTGTGGAATTTGCATGCATTTCTTGGCTTGTGATCTTCTTCCAATTTTTAAATTCTCATTTGGTGCTTCCTTTTGTATACTGAGCCTCCTCCTCCTCCTCCTCCTCCTCTCCTCCTCCTCCTCTTCTTCTTTTTTATTTTATTTATTTATTTATTTTGTATGTTTATTTGATGATTATGTTGCCATATATAAAAAATATTTTTGTGTGTGTGTTTAATAAATGAAGATATATTTTTCCCTCCTTGTGTTTTGATTAATGTTATTGGAAGCATTAATGTATAAATGTCAATTTTTTTTTTTGCTTTTTAAATTCTTACCATACTTGATCTATATGCTTCCATTCTTATCTTTACCGAAGAGAATTTTTTCTCTCCCTTTATTATTATTCTTTTTCGGGCAAAACCCTTGTTAGATTTTGTATTTTAATGTTAAAAACAAAGTGAAAATCATGGAAAAATATAAGAAAAATAATTAGTTGGGATATGAGATTTGAATCCCTTTATGGTTGTTGATAAGCTTGAATTAATTTATGAAATTAGTTTAAAAATGAAGTTATTTTAAAATTTAATTAAACTTCTTCAAACAATGGAAAGTTTGAATTTTCTGCATTTCTAAGTTGTATAATTTCTCCAGATCCGTTGAGTCATGGACTTTGTTCTTCGACTCTTTGGGCAAAGTCTTTTGAGTTTTGAGCTGCTCAGTTTAGGATAATGGCATCTGTTTTATTGGTTTTAAAATAAGACCGTCAGCTTTCTTTGTCATTACGAGATCAATATCGTGCTTGTGATCCATTGTAGTTGTCTGGATTGGAGAATTTCGAAGTGGATTTTCAATTTTTGATTTTGAAGTAATTTTGCATGATACTTTCTCAATATTTGAAAAATTAGAGTTTTAAGAGAAGAACAGGTGAAAAAGACACACTCTCCCCCTTCTCACCCCCATCAAGACTTCTGTAGACTGTATCTCAAATTAAACCTTTCTTATAGATATCAGAATTCATAGTTTGATGGCCAAATCATTTGCGAGATTCATTGACGTGATGAATTTATACTTCATAGATTAATTAAGGCAATTTGAAGGGTCGAATTGCGATCATACATGTATTCCATCTTCTGGGTTGTAGTATGATTCCTGTATTCCATGTTGAATTATTTTACTCATCTTGGTGGTGCTTTGGAGTATCTTCCATTTTTTTTTTTAATTTTTTATTATGAAATTTGAATAGGTTTGAATTTGGTTGAAGTGCAAATAGGTTTGAATACATATATCTGAAAAACATGTTTTTTTTTTCTTGTTTTGATGTCTGATTATAAGTGCTAAGTTGTTTGTTTTTGTAAATGAGAACATCTTAAAATTATATATTTTCATGGATGCCCTTTTAAGTATTATATGCATTATAAGTTTTACAAGTTAAATATTTTGATAAGATCAAAATGAGTTTGTTTGAATATTTGAAAAATGTACATATATTTTATTTTTAAGTTAAAATTTTAAAAGAAAAACTTTTGAAAAAAAAAAAGTATAATTGTTAAAAGTATAATTAAAAATAGATATATATCAACAATAATACCCAAAATTAGAATTTTATATAGATAGGAAATAAATATATTGTATAACATATGTTTGAGGATTTAAATTTAAACTGCCACTTCAGACGTAAGATAAAAATTTGAAATCTAAACAATTTCTATTAAGATGAAAATCTCTTACAATAAGTGATAGGATGGGCCAGCGAATGAGATTTCTTACACTGTGTGCTATGGGGAAGATTCAATGTATGCAGCTTTACTCGTATTTTTTTGCTAAGAGGTTGTTTCCATGACTTGAACCTATGACCTCCAAGTTTACCGTTACTTGTATGCATATGTTGGGTTGTATGAGAATTAATTATATAATTTTCTTGAGCAATGTCACTTCTTGAAGCATTGTGATGCTCATTGCTCGGTATTTCACTTTTCATGTAGGGTCATGGGGAGGGAACTCACAGATGTACACATGGATAAGAATTTAAATAGAGTTGTACTGAATTCGAATGGTGAATCTTGTGATAAAGTTCATGCAGCTCCCAAAATCTCAGAAGACGATGTTGATGCGAAGGACTACGAGGTAAAAGAATGCACTGAAGAAAACTCGGTTGAAAATTGTGTGAAAAGTTCAAATTTTGATGCTGACCTAGCTGAGGATACGAATGACAAGCCAGGAGTGCAAAAGCCAAACTCCCCGTCATCTAAATCTTGTGATCCTGCTAACGTGCGTACAAGTCGTACTGTCCCCCAGCCCTTTGCTCTGGCAACTGAAAAACGTGCTTCAGGCACAATTAGACACAGTGGGGCTGAAACCGCAGTGGATAGCAACAATGTGCAGTTCCTTATTGCTAAGAAGGCTTCACAGGTAATTAAATCTTCAACTGTATACATGGTGAATGCCACTATTCTTTTTAGGGATCAATGAACTCTATGACATTAACTGTAGCCACTCTGTTAAGAGGTCGGGTTGGGCAATAAAGTTCCAAGCCAACTATTGTGAGGTTTTTAAACTGAGAAGTTGCCTAACAAACATATATAATATTCGGCCACTGGAGTTTGTCCCTTTTAAAGTTGACTAGAAGGAGATTGTTCTTACATTAAGGTTTTCCAAGATTTGGTGAAGAAAAAAGTTCAAAATTTCTCAAGAATGATTCCAATATTTTGAGTTTAGTTTAGTTTCCCTTTTGCAGCCAACTTGAAGTTATTTTTGATATAATCAATTGATTTTTTCTAGCTTTTCAGTTCAATATTTTGATTTCTTTATTTTCTTATACCTGCACTAAACCACTTTCCTTTCTTTTTCTTTTTCTTTTTCTTTTTGGCCTACCAACTATCTATTGAAAGGAAGCTTTACACGATTTACTTAAGGCTCGTGTTGGGAATTCTTAGCCACTATATGGCTTCTTGATTCAGTTCCCGCATGCATGATTCAATTGGAATTGCACTAGATCATAACCTTTGTTTTGTTGCATTGCTTCCCTGGTGGCTGGTGAGCCGCAGATTTATAATCTCTTCTTCCTATTTGCATTAAGTTAAAAATGAATATCTTGCTCACTGAATAAGCGATTTCTATGATGTGAAGTCTGATGGGAATTCAAAAGCATTGTGATCTTGTTCGCAATGATCAATTTTGTACAGATTTTGGATTTTAAGATGTTGCTAGTCATTGATATCCTGCAATTTCTTTCAGCCAAACTCACCCCTGACATCAAGGAAGCTATCTCAACTCGATAACAAGAAGCTCCCTAATGAAGAAGATAGTTGGTCCGTCACTTCCTCGTATCCTTTGCCTCATATCGCATGCTTTAACTGTATTGTTTTGTATAATTTTGCTTTGATTATCCTGAGCTATATATAGTACAGCTGCATCTGTAGGGAAGGTAACTGTTGGAACAGCTCCAAAATTTAGATGCTCTGAGCGTGCTGAGAAACGGAAGGAGGTATTTTCATTTTTATCAAACAATTGAATGTAACTTTTCTAAGGTGTTATCTAAATACTGTTTTTGTATCTTCCTTGTAATTTCCATCATCCAGTTTTACACGAAATTAGAGCAAAAACACAAAGCTTTGGAGGAAGAGAGAAGCCAGTGTGAAGCAAGACTAAAGGTGCACTTTCTCAAGTATCTCTGATGCACTGTTTCGGCAAGTGCTGTTGTTATCTTGTTACACACATCTGATGATGTTATGATTGCAAAAAAAAAATCATGCTTCAATTATTCTTCAATTATTTTTTTTGCTCCTATTCCAGGAAGAGCGAGAAGCTGCAATTAAGCAGCTTAGAAAGTCCTTGGTGATTAAAGCGAAACCAGTACCCAGTTTTTACTATGAGGGCCCCCCGCCCAAGGCTGAACTTAAAAAGGTGATATCTTCTTACGGTTCTGTAAAGTCCATATGCTTTTATGTTGTAAACACAAAATCCCTTAGTTTGCAACAGAACAAGAACCGGATAACAGAATTTGATTTGAGATGTAATTGAACACCTATGTGTAAGGTCTAGGATTTAGCTCAATTTTTAGATCAATGTGTTTTTATCCGGAATAGCTTCAGTAAAGAATACCTCTTAAGTATGTAGTTATTAAAATGGCTCTGATGAGGAAGGAGCGGATGTAATAATTTTAATGTCAATCCTGGTAAACATATTCCGAGCTAATTTTATTATTAATGGAGTTTAAGACTGCCTTATATTTCACCCTCAGCTTTTGTTGGACCACAAATTATTAATTCTGTGCTTTCTATATAATACCAGCTGCCGTTAACAAGACCCAAATCTCCAAAACTAAACAACGGTAGTAGGCGAAAGAGTTGCAGTGATGCAGTTGCCTCTACTCGGGATGACAAGGGAAGAGTTGCATCTCAGGCACAACGCCATAGCATTGGTAATTGCAAAGGATCCCCTGCTACCAAAACTCCTAAAGGTAAGATCCGCGAACAGAATGGTAATGGAACTTACAAGGTCAAAGACGAACCGAAGCAGATGGAGACTCCTCGTAATATTACCGAGCAGGCAGTTACAGATATCACCTATGAGTCCTGAACTGTTGGTTTTTCACCAACTCTACATTGGGGAAGTGGTCTTATATTTCCATCACTCCCATATGGATTTTTCCGAAAGAAATAGCCTGTTTAGTTTTCAGCTGCAGTGACTCAATCAGTTTTAAGTGGTTTGTGTTGATCTGAATTGTACATACCATGTTATATATAGTGAGTCATCCGTTTTGACATTGACAAAATTGTTGTTTCATTTGACATATTGTTGCTAGCTGAAGCATTAGTATGAACTTGAGGTAGCAGTTTTCAAAAAAGCTTTTTTATATGTAAGTTTTATCTGTCTCTCTAGAAACATTCTTGCTTCTAACTTGGCCATTGCATCATCATCATCTTAATATCTGTGTTCATATTATAACTTTGTGCTTTACATTATTTTCTCTAAGCATTAGTATGAGTTGCGTTTAGGACGCGTTCGAACGTTCTAAGGAAGAAGGCTTGCGTTCGAGTTGCGTTTGAAGACGCGTTCGAACGTTCTTACGAAAATTCAAATTTTTGCCTTCGCGTGCGTCGGGCGTTCGAACGCCCTACGGTTTTTTCATGCATAGTTCGTATTTTACAGAAAATATACAAACCCTAACATGCGAATTACTATCTAATAACACTAGAGCAATAAGTTCTTAAGATTGTGGGCAAATAGGTATCATTAAACAGCAATAAACATGCAAACCATCCAAATCAAACAATCAAAAGGAGATCTAGATGCAATAAAACCCTAAAACAATAAGAACCAGAAAAACCTGATTAAATACTCCAAGTCGAGATGATCTCTGTCCTTAAGAACTTATTGGCTCCGTCACAGGTGCTTTACGGATTCGTTTTGCCAACGTTCTCCCAGGATTACTTGGATTCTTCTTGTTCAATGAGCACTCCTTAACAAGTGTATGAACTTGGATCCAAATGGTGGATCTCTCTCTCAAAACAAAGAAAACAACACAATGCCTTTTTGAATTCTTGGATATTAATTGTATATCTTCTGTATGGAATAAAAGCCTTCTTATATAAGGCATGGAGGGATGCCAATAGGGTACCCCTTGGGGTAGGTTGCAACCCTCCAAGGATTGCAACCTCCCATACACCCCTTGGGAATTCCAATGGTACACATATACATATACATATCATATTTAATGAATTTGAGGAATTTACAACAATCCCCCACAATTCTTCAAATATTCATTCAAGCACGTGAGAGAGATACCGTGAGCTAAAGCTGCATCGAAATAGGTAGCTTTCGCCTTGAACCTTTCCTAGTGAGTGACAATCGGATTTACTTAGCAAACCAGTGACCCATAGTCTTGAACTGTTCTGCCGTTGGTGTAAACCAAGACAATTGCCAACACACAGCTTTAATTCGACCATTTTCCCGTTCTACGGTTGTGTTCATTTTGGCCCTGAACAACGGTCCTGGATTCATCAAGCACTTTAGGGTAACCCGCCTCTAAAGGTTCCCATGGAAGCGACCTCACTTCTTACTTGAAATAGGTGATCTACTATGAAGAAGTAATCTGTCTTTACCCCCATTAGGACTTATCTCCTACTATAGTGATCATTAAAAGCCTTAGCTTATCCTAACCAATGACAGACAGCACTCAGCGTCGTTATCGGAATGGGAAAGAGTACGAAACTCTTCAGTGCTTGTTTTGAATTGCACAAAGTTTCTGTTGTCCCTTTTGAACCTAGATCTTGGGATCTCCAGTCAACTAGGTTGGGTTTCCACAGTGACAATTCTTAGAATATAGGCTTCAAGCCCATTCCCCTCGATGACTTCTCAACTTGCTCTCGAGGTAAACCTTTAGTTAGTGGATCCGCTAGGTTTTCCTTCGACTTAACATAATCGATCGTTATTATGCCACTTGAGAGCAGTTGACGTATGGTATTATGTCTCCGACGTATGTGTCGAGACTTACCATTATACATTGTATTTTGGGCTCTCCCAATTGCCGATTGGCTATCACAATGTATGCTAATCGCTGACACCGGTTTGGGCCAACTAGGAATATCCTCCAGGAAGTTTCTAAGCCATTCTGCTTCTTCCGCTGTTTTGTCTAACGCTATGAACTCTGATTCCATAGTAGACCGGGCAATACATGTTTGCCTCGAGGATTTCCATGACACGGCTGCATTACCAAGTGTGAAAACAAATCCAACCGTAGATTTAGAATCCATTGTATCAGATATCCAGTCAGCATCGCTGTTTCCCTCTAGAACAGCAGGATATCTCTCGTAATGTAGCCCATATTTTGAAGTTTCTTATACCTCAAAACACTTACTATGACTTTCCAGTGGTTATGTCCTGGATTGCTAGTATATCTGCTAAGCCTATTCACAGCTTGAGCGATATCAGTTCGTGTGCAATTCGTGAGATACATCAGACTTCCGATGATCCTTAATACTCTAATTACGATATGCTTAAGCCAGTATTCTTTGATAAAGGAAGAGTTATGTTAGCTACTCCCAAATCTTTCATATCAAATTACTGGATAACACTTTCTTGGTAGACTGAATCAACTCATGATTATTACCAATTATCAGTATATCGTCTACATAGAGACATACAACGACATATCATTCTTGAGTTGATTTGGCGTATATACACTTATCACACTCATCGGTTTTAAACCCACTTGACAACATCTCTTTGTCAATGTTCTCATGTCATTGTCTAGGTGCTTGTTTTAATCCGTACAAGGATTTTACAAGTTTGCACACCTTCTGTTCTTATCCAGGAACATTAAACCCTTCTGGTTGTTCCATGTAAGTCTCTTCATCCAATTCACCATTCAAGAATGACGTCTTTACATCCTTTTGATGTATTTCAAGACCAAATATAGCTGATATAGCTATAAGCATTCTACTGATGTGATACGAATCACTGGTGGATATGTGTCAAAGTAAACAAGGCATTCTTTCTGTCTATAATCTTTTATGACAAACCTCGCCTTGTACTTATCTATTGATCCATCCATTTTCATCTTTCCATTTGTAGCCCAGTGGCTTACAACCTGGTGGAAGATCAACCAACTCCCAAGTATGGTTCTGTAGGATTGAATCAATCTCACTGTTTATCGCCTCTTTCCAAAGAGGTGCCTCCAGAGAAGACATTGCTTCTTTATAGCTTTGAGGCTCATTTTCTAACAAATATGTCAGAAAATCGGGTCCAAATGACTTAGACGACGTCTAAGTTCATTTGCCTCAACATTTCCATGTTGATTTGACTCTTGGTCAACCTGATCACTGTCATTGACAGTATCAACAGATCTTTTGAGAGACTCTCTTCTTTGTCTTTCCTTACAAGGAAATGTCTCTTCAAAAATATTGCATTCCTTCACTCAATCATCACATTTGGATTGATGTCAGGAATCTCATTTTTGTGTGCCAAGAATCGAAATGCATTATTGTTGCAAGTATATCTGATGAATATACAGTCAACAGTTTTGGGTCATATTCCACCTTCTTAGGTTTAGGAACCATTACTTTGGCAAGACACCCCCACACTTTGAGGTATTCGTAGGAAGGTACGAAACCTTTCTACAATCATATGGTGTCTTGTCTAGTCTTCTGTGAGGAAGCTTGTACAGAACGTAGTTCGCGGAAAGCAAGGCTTCCCCCCACAAGTTCTGGGCAGACCCGAACTTGTCAACATGGCATTCATCATTTCCTTCAACGTTCGGTTTTTGCGCTCCGCAATTCCGTTCTGTTGAGGAGAATAAAGAGCAGTGGTTTCGTGAATAATTCCGTGCACAGAACAATATTCACCGAATGATGAAACATATTCACCACCACTATCACTTCTGATTCTTTTGATTTACTTGCCAAGTTGATTTGCAACTTCGTTCTCAGTGTATAAAGCTCTCAATAGCTTCAGCTTTGCTCCTCAGCAAATACACTTAACAGAATCTTGTGCTTTCATCGATAAAAGTGACAAAGTACTTTTTACCGCCTCTTATTTGCACAATATTCATGTCACACACGTCAGTGTGTACAAGTTCCAAGGGTTCAGAACTTCGTTCTATGATGTTCTATGTATTTTTGCTTCAACACATGCCTCACACTCATGTTGACCATCAATGCAAATTTAGGTATAAGGTTCATGTTAATTAATGTACGCATTGTATCATAATTAACATGTCCTAACCTCTCATGCCATACATTTTGTGACTCAATAATATAAGCAGAAGTTTCAGCTTTATTAATAGCACAATTGACAGTCATTGAAAAGACCCTCAGCGAGGTATCATTTTCCTACATAGACATCATTTTTGGTCAATACAATCTTGTCAGAAACAAATACAAACCCGAGACCGAGTTCTTCCGAATATCTGGAAAATGCAAACATTCTTATATGTAAGCTCCGTTCCGGATATCATTTTCAGAACTACTGTGCCTTGTCCAACCACTCTAGAGGTAGACGAGTTTCCCATTGTCAGATGATCGCCGCCATCGACCTTTCTGATACGAGGAAAACATCTTGCTATCAGCACAGATATGACGAGTAGCCATAGTGTCTACCCATCATTCTCTCGGATTCCCAACCAAGTTGGCTACAGTTACCACTGCTTAGAGATTCATTTCTGAAATCTCATCAGTTAACTGCTCATCTTCAGCGACATAGGCCTTTTTTTCCTGCCATTGTCCTGAGATATCTTGTTTCTGCAGTCCTTTGTCATATGACCGCTCTTTTCACAGTTGTAGCACTTCCCATTGAACTTCTTGTTCGCTTGGGAAGAATCAGCTTCATGTTCTTTCTTTTCTTGCTACCCTTTACATCCTCAAAGATGTTGGCCTTAGACTCCATAGTCTTGTAGCTGGCCTTCTCGGACATCATGTTGTCCTGTTCGATTCTCAATCGAACTCCAAGGTCCTCAAGGCTCATCTGCTTCTTTTTGTGTTGCAGATAGCTCCTGAAGTCCTTCCATGATGGAGGCAACTTGAAACATCTCACAGAGTTTCATTCATTCCCTCATCCAGTATTTCATGAATGATCAATGGCAGTTCACCCAACTGAGACATCACCGTCCTTGAATCTACCATCTTGTAGTCCAGGAACCTACCCACGACAAATTTCTTTTGTCCGGCATCTTCGGTTTTGTACTTCTTCTCGAGAGATTCCCAGAGAACCTTCGCAGAAGTCATGCCTTGGTACACATTGTACAGGGTATTGTCAAGACCACCCAAAAGGTAGTTATTGCATAGGAAGTCTCCAGACAACCAAGTCTGTTTTCGCTCTTCCTGGCCAATTCAGATTCACCCTCCACAGGACCCGGAGGATCTTTGAGGAATTTAGCCAACTGAAGAGTTGTTAGGTAGAACAACATTTTGCTCTGCCACTGTTTGAAACTTGCCCCACCAAATTTCTCCGGCTTTTCTCCGTGAGAGACCGATATTCTTTGATATTTCCGCTAGCCATTTGTAACTGGAAATTCAACAGGGTTCAATCAGTCTACGAAAGACGAATTGCACAATGATCAACGAATGATCTTGTTCAAAGTGATGTACTAGGTAGTCACTTGTTGTTCTAATGGACGAAAGTTCCAATAAACACAAGTCATTGAATTTTAACTAAAGATACTTAAGGAAAATTGAACGAATGAATATTCTTCGAACACCTTTTCCAATAGGATCTTTTAGCAATTCACAACCCAGATGTACACTCTTCCAATAGCACAATTATTACGATAAGTGTAGATATATAAATGTCAATCAAGATTGGATGGAATTACTTGTGCAAAATTACACTTTAAATTCTCAACCAATTATGCAACAACCAATCAATTTCAATTTTATCATTATGTGTATGCTTGTGATAATTGAACAACTTAATAGTAACTTAAATCTATACTACCAAGATTAATGTGTTTACAGTATATGACTAACCAAGTTAATATTAATTAAAGTTTGCTTTTATGATACTTCCAGGACAAAATCGTTAGTGTCACGTTCGTATCTACGTTCGAACGAGACTGTCCAGTGTGTGTGCGTTCGTGTTGCGTTTGATAACGCGTTCGAACGAAGTGTTTCCAGAGAGTTCACGTTCGTGTAGCGTTTGATAACGCGTTCGAACAGAATGATTCCAGAGAGTTCACGTTCGTATAGCGTTCGAGAACGCGTTCGAACAGAATGATTCCAGAGAGTTTACGTTCGAGTTGCGTTTAGGACGCGTTCGAACGTTCTAAGGAAGAAGGCTTGCATTCGAGTTGCGTTTGAAGACGCGTTCGAACGTTCTTACGAAAATTCAAATTTTTGCCTTCGCGTGCGTCGGGCGTTCGAACGCCATACAGTTTTTTCATGCACAGTTCGTATTTTACAGAAAATATACAAACCCTAACATGTGAATTACTATCTAATAACACTAGAGCAATAAGTTCTTAAGATTGTGGGCAAATAGGTGTCATTAAACAACAATAAACATGCAAACCATCCAAATCAAACAATCAAAAGGAGATCTAGATGCAATAAAACCCTAAAACATAAGAACCAGAAAAACCTGATTAAATACTCCAAGTCGAGATGATCTCTGTCCTTAAGAACTTATTGGCTCCGTCACAGGTGCTTTACGGATTCGTTTTGCCAACGTTCTCCCAGGATTACTTGGATTCTTCTTGTTCAATGAGCACTCCTTAACAAGTGTATGAACTTGGATCCAAATGGTGGATCTCTCTCTCAAAACAAAGAAAACAACACAATGCCTTTTTGAATTCTTGGATATTAATTGTATATCTTATGTATGGAATAAAAGTCTTCTTATATAAGGCATGGAGGGATGCCAATAGGGCACCCCTTGTGGTGGGTTGCAACCCTCCAAGGATTGCAACCTCCCATACACCCCTTGGGAATTCCAATGGTACACATATACATATACATATCATATTTAATGAATTTGAGGAATTTACAACAATTTGTCTGAAAAATAAGAAAGATCAATAATTTTAAAGGTTCATTCTCAAAAATTTGTGTGGAAATTAACGTGTGAAAATCTAAATCTCAAGTAACTGGAGAATCTGTAGAAAATCTAACGCATGGAGGCATTACGTATCATTGTCCCTCCATACGCCTAAACTAGTGGCTTGGGTCGTTACATATTGTCGTCCCCCAAGTCACTGAACTAGAGTCAGGAGCGCTAATCAATATTGTCATTTTGGCCGGATCTAAGGGTGTTATGTAGCACCGTCCACATGTCATGAAACTACATATGCACAGGGCTGCTGTATCCGGTAGAAAACCCGATGCATGGAAACATTACGTATCGTCATGCCCCCATACGCCTAAACTAATGCATTGAGGCGTTACGTATCGTCGTCCCCCAAGTCATTGAACTAGAGTCAGGAGCGCTAATCAATAATGTCATACTGGCCCTGAAACTAAGATTTAGGAGCATTATGTAGCACCGCCCCCTAGTCCTAAAACTACATGTGCACATGTTTGCTATATCCGTTAATTCCAAAATCAAAAAGTAAATCATTTTTCATAATCTTGAAAACGGGAAAAAAAAAATGAGTTCTGAAAACCGACATGTATGATTCATGGCTAGCTTGAGACTGACGGGTCTAATTTGAGAACATAATTGGCGGAGATGCTGAATTATTGAACTGCAAGTCTAAGAATGAACTGTGAATTATAAAGACCTAAAACTAATGCATGCTGAGACATGGGGCATATATGTGATAAACATGGCATAGCTGAACTTAAAACTAAGAATTGAATATCTAACTGTGACACATAAACTGACACATGAACTGAAAACTGTTATGGCTACATAACCTGAATACATAGAACAAATACCAAAACTGAGATTGTAAACTAAAGGCATGAACGATATCAAATAACTTAAATAGAATTAACATAGCTGAAGGCATAAGAGAAATTATTAACTAAGCACAAGAAGCTGATCACACAAGTTTAGAGATAGAATCAAACATAACGTAAACCATAGAGAAGCAAAAAGAAGGGATAACATCCACTTACAGACTGATGCTCATTCGCCAATGTGCCTGAATGCTGCCTTAAAATCCCGCGATGTGATTATTGAACCTGTGTTCAAGTATGGTTAACATACTCGAACTAAGGATATGGAGCTTGATTAATGAATGAATGGATATGCGTCTTAAATGACCGTGCTACTAATTCTATGTGGCATGCTTATGCTAATACTGATGGTACATTTCGACGTAATCGATAAAATTATTAGGGTTGGTGCTCGGAGTGCCAATCTGGATCATATTTATATCCGATTCGTGAATGCGAATAATTTCTTTTTCCATAATATCACTTATTTATGGTAGTACTTCTTGCTTTTATATACATATTCGATCTAATTACGATTAGATTGAAACTAAATATGATTTAGTGATATGTATATATTGGACAAAGACCCGATAATATATTTTGTAGTGCGCAATTACAAAATAGTTTGTAATTGACATTGTGAAGCGTCACTATAAGTTGTATATTCTCAAATAAAGTTCATGGTCAAGATTTATTAACACGAGTCGGTTAGTAAAATCCGCTGAGATCAGTACATGTCGTATATCGAGACTTGATCCGATGGTTTATCCCAATAAACCATGAGTATTGGGAGACTCGTATAGACGTGTATGTGTTTATTTGCTAAACATTGAACGACTCACCGAAGATTTCCTAATAAATGGTACACCAACGTCAATATGAATCTTCTCGAGTCGAGTAGCATAGTGGTCCTTCGACTTGAGATACCACTATGGATATCCTCCACACTTTGATGGCAGTCACGTCACCGATCTATTTAGATCAGACCCCCGCCTGTTCGTTGGGTGTGGACTGATGCTTATGATATCCTATGAGTATCAGATAGAATCCTTCAGTCCTATGTACATGTCATAAGTATCATGTACGTATTTGCGATCTAGTAAATTCATGGCTGTGGTATACTTCGGAAGCGAGTTCCGAGTGTTATTTAGAGATCGTAAATTTAAAAGTCGACTATATTATACCTTAGGGATTTGACGTTCTTATATATATATCTTCGGTATAATATTGATAGCCTGTGACGGAGGGATTATACGTATGCAATGATCTCGACTTGCATAGTTTAGCGAGATTATCTGTGGTCGTCATAATTCATGAGTGGGTGAATTATGAACACGAAATTGGATTCTGTGACGGATAAACCTAAACTTAGAGAGTCCCATAATATGAAGTGTACTCGTTGAGCACTTGGGCAACACGTTATTCATAATACAAATTATTCATAATACTTCACCGGATAAAAGGAGTTAATTCAAATCGTTTAAATAGTTAAACGAAAATACATGCATTAGGGGCATTTCGGTCAATTAATAATTAATGTGTATTTGTATTTGATAAAAAAATTTGATTTTATATATATTAATTAATTGTCATATGAGATTTTGACAGATGTCATTGATATATGTATTTGTTATTTAATGTAAATAAAAATACATATATAACAATAATCGCATTAATTAATTAATTATTAGATGTTTAAATGTTAAATATCTAGATAATTAAATTATTTCAATATTACATAATTGTTATGCAATATGTTTGATTATTATTGGTTACAAGTGGCATGATTTTATTAAGCTTAAAGTTTACAAATTGGATTTGTTAACTTAAAGGTTATTATTATTAATTAATTAGATTAATTGACCAAATGACTAAAATACCATTCTTTATCTCTCTAAGTCGGTTTGGCCTTGATATTTAAAGTTGAAAATTTTATTTTCTCATTTCATTAGAAGCCATGGCCGAATCTATCTCCATAAAAAAGTTCCCAAAATTTTCTTGAAGATACAAGGAAGAAAGTGAAGAAATTCAAGAAAAAGTTAAAGCAAATTACAAGATTTGGAGGTAATCTTCAATAATCTTCAATAATCTTAAACTTAAAAAACTTGTTTCTTGTTCTTGAATATCTAGAATAGTTCTAGGGTTTCTTCTTTTCTTAGATTTTGGGGCTTTTTGATTTGGAGGATAGATTTGGAGGCTAGATGCATGTGTGAAGTTAGATTGGATAATATTAGTGTAATATTAGTTCAATTTTGTCATTTGATGACTTGTTGTCATTCTAGAGTGCTATGACCACTCTTGTAACTCTTATAATTGTTCTTGAGTTCTTCATTTGTGGTGACTTTGGTTGGTGTATTGAGAAATTTGGATTTAAAGCATGAAAAATGATATTTTTAGTTACAAAATCAGATCTGGAATTTCTGTGATTTTGGTGATGAAAAGTATGTTATATAAATGTATTGGATGTGTTTTGGGCAGTGGAACAATTGCCGGAAATTATTTCGGAGTTGAAATATGCGAAAACGGTGAAAAACGTCGTTACCGGGTGAGTTTCGGGTTTACCGGGTGTCCACTGTCCAAACAGTGAATTGGCCACTGTTTGGGCTGCCCATGAACTGCCCAAGAACTATTGGGGCTGACCTGGGCATCCCTCATGTGTATTGGTTGGTCGGTTCGGATAAAAACGCGTTTTATGCCATTTTGCGGAAAAATATTTTCGTAAAAGTTTCGCGATGTTTATAACATGTTTATGTCGTTATTTGATATTGAATAAATATTTTTAGGTGAAATATGAATGAATTATTCATATTGGATATTGAATAATTTATTTGGTAATTTTAAAAGTTTTTAAAGTTGCGATTTCGCCCGAACCGCGAGCTTCAGCTGCGCTCGCGCTAAAACCCCAACAATAACTACTTGAAACACTCGATATTACCTGTCTGCAAATGCCCAATTTGGCCTTAACATGCCTATCAAAAAACTTATCTTTCCCAAAAACTACATCTTGACCATTACAAGCATATCATAATATCGTTCAACTCATGTTACTCATCATGCACGGACCTACATCATTAGCACGACCGGTGTTCCACTAAACTTTCTGGAATCCTGCTAATAAAGTATTATAATACATACTCTCATACAAACACAATATCTCAATCAAAATCATGATTTTCACCTTACATGATTATTAGTATCAACGTCTGTCACATTTTTCATGCTTATCACGCATACACACATGAACTTATAAAACAACCATCAAACATATCAACAACTTTAATAAATAGTCATTTGGTCTAATATATTATGCATCTTTAACTTAACCATTTACATTTTCATGCTCATTATCAAAATACACGCATACATTCATACAAGCCAAACACAAGCTTATACATAGTCTTATATATTCTCTATTAACATCCTCAGTTCTATTTGTACATACTATCTTGTAGGCATTATCTCACACATGTTCACACTCTTAGGCACATCATAAACATACCATTAACCATATGATAAACTAATATTTCATACATTTCTTGAATTCGACCCACATGAACATTTATAACCTTGAACATTTCGAAAACACAACAACCTAAACATTATGCTAAATATGATAGGGTTGGTGCTCGAAGCACCAATCCACATCGTATTTATGTCTGATTCATGAATACAAATAATTCATTTTTCCATAATATTATATATTAATGGTTGCACCTCTTGTTTTTATATACATATTCGATCTACTTACGATTATACTGAAACTAAATCTTATTTAGTGATAAGTATATATTAGACAAAGACCCCATGATTTACAACGTAATGTGCAGTAACAACGTAGTTTGAAATTGACATTGGGAAGTGTCACTATAAGTTGTATATTTTCAAATAAAATTCATGGTCAATATTTACTAACACGGGTCGGCTAGTAAAATCCGTTGAGAGCAGTACATGCCGTATATCGGGACTTGATCTGATGGTTTATCCCAATGAACCATGAGTCTCGGGAGACTCATATAGATGTGTAAGTATTTATGTGATAAACACTGAACGACTCACCCAAATATTTCCTAATAGATGGTACACCAAAGTCAATAGGAATCTTCTCGAGTCGAGTAGCATAGTGGTCATTCGACTTGCGATACCACTGTGGATATACGAGACATCCTTCATACTTTGATGGCAGTTACGTCACCGATCTATTTAGATTAGACATCCGTCTGCTCGTTGGGTATGGACTCGTGCTCATGATATCCTGTGAGTATCAGATAGAATCTGTTAGTCCTTTGTACATGACATATGTATCATGTACGTATTTGCGATCTAGTAAATTCATGGTCGTGGTATACTTCGGAAGCGAGTTCCGAGTGTTATCTAGAGATCGTAAATTTGAAAGTCGACTATATTATACCTTAGGGATTTGACGTTTCTATCTATATCCCTGATATAATATTGATAGCCTGTGACAGATGTATTATACGTATGCAATGACCTCGACATGCATAGTTTAACGAGATTATTCGTGGTCATCATAATTTATAAGTGGGTGAATTATGGACACTAAATTTGATTATGTGACGCATGAATAATACAAATTATTCATAATACTTTATCAGATCAAATAAGTTAATTCGAATCATTTAACAGTTAAATAAAAAAGATACATGCATAGGAATCTTTCGGTCATTTCCTAATTTTATTAGGGGATAAATTCAAATTTTAGAAAGCTGGAATTTGAAAAACTTAAATTTACCCTTTAGCGTCGAAATATTTGACTTTTTAGCTTCGAAAATTCGTCACTAAATGTCGAAAATTTAAATATAATTTTATTAGGTAATAAATTCAAATTTTAGAAGGGGGAATTCGAAAAATTTAAAATTAACCTTTAGCGTCGAAATTGTTATTCGACGCTAAAGGTTCCATCCTTTAGCGTCAAACAGTTATTTCGACATTGAAAGATCCACTCTTTAGCGTCGAAATATTTTTTGGACGCTAAAGGGTCAACCTTTAGCGTCGAATATCAATTTCGATGCTAAAAAGTCAACGCTTTAGCGTTGAAATTTTTTTGGATGCTAAAGGATTACCTTTGAGCGTCGAAATTTAAATTCGACGTTAAATAGTTTATTAGCATCGAAAAAAAATTCGACGCTAAAAGTTCATTTTGTTGTAGTAATAAAAAAAAAAACTATAAAATTGAATAGGTTAAAAGATACATTTATTAATTTGAGAAAATATTAAATGACTTACATTACTTGAACAACTATGATAAAAAAAAAAAAAATACAATCCCATTTAATTTCATTTCTTATATCAACCATATATATATATATATATATCCACAATATTAGAGCCATGCATCGCGCGGATCATCAACTACTTAATATTAATTTATGAAAGTAGGTCTTGATCTAAATTGATTTTGGTCAATTGGAGTAAAACAATTTGCAAAAATACTCTACTAAACCAAGATAAAACATGTCGATGATAAGTCTTAAAAAACTACTTACAATACTTCCATAAACAACATATTTTATTTGGTTGATTTTAAATATTTGTGTTAAATAAAATTGGCTCGATATTGTTGAGATGCTTCTTGTTAAATCTATGAAAATTTTTTATGTCCAAATCTACGGATTTGTTAAATTTTGGACCTCCTGACAATTTTTTTTTCAACTCTGTGTAGTTACATGATTTTTTTTAAACGTGTTTTTTTTTTTTAATTAATATTGTTCATTAAACATCTTTGTTACAAAAATTGCTTACACAAAAGCTTATAAAGGCGCAGTTTTGATTCCACACGAAAGGGTTCAATATTATTAAACAATCTCAATAAGTCCTTTTTTATATAAAATGTGAATGCGATAAAAGAGTATGAGGACAAACCAAAAAGAAATGGAAATAATTGAAACATAGTTTGTATGTGAGAGAAATCAAATTTGAGACCTCGCTCTGATATCATCTTAGAACGATATGACTAAGTGACCTAACTAATTATAAGTTCCGTAAATCAAGTTGACCAAAGAGAAAGAAAAAATGATGATTTATCTTGAACTAGCAAAACAATATGGAATAATATAATAATTATATATAAATAAAGAAAATTATTAAGTACATGATGAAGAAGAATCAAACTTGAGTCGGAGACCCACTTTAATTACAACATATTTGAAGTCGAAGATTCGCAAATAGTTGGGTGACTTGAGAAAACTAGAGATTTTGAAAGCTTTAATCAACTTAACCCTAAGATGATTTGAGAGCTTTAAATATCTAAGAGATAATAGTAAATCTCGAATAGTATAACCTACATATGATATCACGTTAGAAAATTTATTTGACCTAAAAGCTTAAAATGATAGATAAAAATCGAGTAATGATATTAAAAATAAATCTTAACAATTAATCTTATTTCTAAGTATCAAGAAATGTTATTATTTATTTCTTACTTATTATGATTATGTCCCCAATTATCTATTAAATTAATTAGATTTGAGATTGCTTGTGTATTTATGGTACACATTATAATATTTAATCTTTGCAATCATGGCTGATTGAATCACACCAATCTATTTGTTATGCTTATAGAAATGAATAAAATCAATTCTTCTGAGTCCCCAATACACAAACTATGACTTTTTTTATCAGTGGATAAATAAGTTATATAATTACTAATTATCACATCTGTCTTGTGAACTTTAATATTTCCTAAATTATTAAAAAAAAAAATAGATGAGGTAATATATTTTTTTGGAATCGTTGGAAACCCCGCCTGAAAACCATCCCTTCCGGGCTTAAGCGGAGCAGGTAAAATCATCGTCTTCTCCGAATTCGAACTCAAGACTTCAATGTGAGATCTTGAGCTCTACACCACCAAGTCACGTCTGGGAGACAGATGTGGTAATAAAATACTATGAAAACTAGTCATTTTTTTAAAAAAAAATTACAAACTTGTAAAGGTTGATGTTGTTATTTTTTTATTGATAAATAAATACACGATAATGTTGATGGTCTTTTGATAATTAAACTCTTATTTATTTTTGAATTCATATTTGGTAAAATTCTAAAATCATGCTCTTCCTTTTATCATATATTTGTAGCATTGCTTTTCAGAAAGTAGATTTTGGAAGATGTTGTTTTAGTATTGCTTGGTTCCATTTAGAGTAGAGTTTGTAATGATAAAAAAAATTATTTCATCTTTGTTAGTAAAAGTTTAAAAAAATAAGTTTTTGAGAGTAGAGGTTGGAAATTTTTTTTAAATAATTATATTGTTTAAAATATCATTATTTTATTTGATAATATTATTTCATTTATTTTATAACACAATTTTAAAAAATTATCTATCAAAATAATTTTATAATTTTTTTTAACAAAAACTCTCATTACAACCAAACAACTAAAAGCTTTCTGTCAAAATCTCTAATATTAAAAACCCTACTATTAAAAGTTCTACTTGAAGAATTTTTATTTACAAAGTTAGATTAAATCAAACCATAGAAAGAAATAAAAAGGATGTCAAAAATTAGGATTTTTATTTCCTTCTAAAATTTGGACCACTGACCAAAATTTTAATGAAAAGATTGGGCTCAACTTTTGTTTTCAAGATACAAAATTTTGATAAATATTACTTTATTTGGTCAAAACATTCGAATTTTCTGTAATATATATGAATGAATAAAAATTTCACTTAATTATTAGCCTTCGATTCTAAGTCTATTAGTATATGAGCTTTGTCCTCATCTCATTCGGAAGGCTTGTTCAATGATAATCCGTCAAAAATTATACATGCAAGTTCGGATTACTTCGACCTTCCTTTTTAAAAAAATAATTTTTTATAACTATTTATCTTTTTACAACCCAATGATTAAAATAGTGAAAGAATTGGCAATATTGATTTTTTTTATTACATCAAATAAATGATTGAAACTTTTTATCAAAATTTTAAATAAAAATAATATCACGTGAACATATCGATTAGATAAAAATTACTAAACTAATGTTTTAATAAATTTATTTCAAATAAAATGAAAAACAAGCAAGTATTCGTAAGGAGAATTTTCTGGATCATTCAGGGAATTTTAAGTTTGATGAATTCATTTAGGGGTGGATAAAAAAATAATTGAAACTGAAAAATCTAACCGAATAGAAAAAATCGAATCGAAGTGATAATTTTATTAATTTAAAATATTAATATTCAATTTTTTTAACTAAAAACCAAACCGAATCGAATTAGAATATTTTTTTAACTAAAAAAACTAAACCGAACCGAATTAACTCAATACCTTAAGTTATTAAAATTTTCAAGTCTAATAATGTTATGTTGTTATTTTATATATTATATTTGTTATTGTTTAGTGATAATTAATTTTATGAAATATTTGTAATTTTTTTATACTTTTGTTATGATTCTTTTTATTTCCTACATTTTAAATAATAATTTTAATGAAGATTGTATCTCATAAATTTTTTTTTATAGAAGTAGTTGTGATGATTGAAGAGTTATAATGTAAAAAAATTAAATAAATATCAAATTCAATTAATGTTACTAATTTTTTAATTTATTATTATTAAAAAAACTGAAAAAACTAAATTATATAAAATCAAATGATAATTAAAATTAATTATAATTTTTAAAATTAAAAAACCAAATAATTACTTTTTTAAAAAAATTAAAAAATTATAATCGTAATTTTTTTTTTTATAATTATACCGAATTAGTCAGAACGTACCCATCTCAATTTACCATATTCAACATTTACATCGTTTATCGAATCTGCTCATAATTTAGCTATATGTTGTATAATTAGGTTACTGTTCAGTTTAGATGGAGGAATTTCCTCTTATATCCTGAACGTGTTATTTGTTCGGAACCCTAACCGAATCAGAACTGAACCGGTTAAAATCGGACGGTTCCGATTCTGAAACCGGATTTTTTCGGTTCGGTTAGGATTCGTCCCTAGCCGAATCGAACGGAACCGGACGGTTCCAATTGTTCGAACCGGAACTGTTGGAACCGTTCGGTTCCACCGGTTTCACGGTTCCAACCGGAACCGAACAGTTTCGGTTGGAACCGTTATACCCCAACAGTTAGTAGCCGTTGGGCTGGCAGGCTCCCTGCCCTAAAATAATAAAAATAATAATAATTTTTTTAGGGTAATTTAACATTAATAAAATGGCTAGTTTTAGAGACATTTTAGGTATCACAAAAATAATCCAAAAATGTATAAATATGGGTAATTCTTCCTTTTTTCAACACACCAAATCTCTCATTTCTCAATTTCTACAATTATCTCATATTCAATTTCTATTTTCAATTAATTCTCTAATTATTCAATATTTATAAAAAAAAAAATGGCAAGCTCATATGAGAACACCATGTTCAATGTGCCAATCCAAGAGAGTGGTCAAAGTATTGGTACACGGAGAAGAGAAGTTAAGGCTCGATCATCCGATATTTTCAAAATTCATTTTCATTTAGTTCAGATTGAAAATGAAGGTCAAAGAGTAATATGCAACTATTGTGGTGTATCTTACAAATTTACTGGCGGCTATGGCATTATAAACAAGCACTTGGATATATATCATGCCGTTGAAATTGGACTTGATACAACGCAAACTCAAATGAGCAAGTACATATCATATAGTAGAGGTACGAGTTCTTTAGATTTATTTAAATATTCTGATGCTAAAAATAGAGAAGAATTTGCTAAATTTAACTGTCTTTAAGTTTTTGTGAAAAAATTGTTTTTACTAATTACGTTCAAAATACTTGAGAACCTTCTGCCTGTAAAATGATTAGAAATATAACAAAACGTCAAAATTTTAAATAATACAAAGATGATAAAATTATTTTAAATGAAATATTTAAATATATTACATGTCGTCTTTCTATTTGTTCTGATATTTTGGAGTGACCATTGACAAATACACTCATACATGTGCGTGACTTGTAATTTGATTGATGCATCATGGAACATGCAAAAACGACTTATTGCATTTAGAGTTTTTGATGAGTAACACACTGCACAAAATATTTATAAAATAATTAAAGTAATTTTTGATGAATATGGTTTATTAGGTTAAATTTTAACAATGCATCTGCAAATACTGCATTAATTATAGATTTAAAAGAAATATGCCAACCAAAATTGAGGGGTCGATTTTTCATCTTTGTTGCACATGCCATGTCTTAATTTATGTGTTCAAGATGGTCTTACTTCTTTAGCACCTTACATTGATCCTATTAAGATTGCACTTAATTGTATTTGGTCATATTCTCAAGTTAGGAAAGAATGAGCCAAATTTTGTAAATTAAATGGTGTTAAATCGATAAAATTTTCACGAGATGTTCCAACATGTTGGAATTCAACTTATTTTCTTTTATGTCAAACTTTCTTATACAAATATGTATTATGTAATTTTTTCTCAACTTGTTCAACATATCATACTTTTGGCTAGTGAATGAGATATTTGTGAAAAAAATTTAGAACTTTTAAAAGTTTTTAATGATGCTACAAATGTTTTTAACGGAGTTTATTATCCTACAACACATTTATTTCTTGTTGAAAGTTTGATTGTTGTTGGTACTCTATCTGAGCATGCTGAAAGTTCTGATCCTAATGATTTTATTTTAATTGAAGCTATTTCTGTTATGACAGGAAAATTGTTGAGTTATTTTAAAGACATTATGTTACTTTATCTTATTGCTACAGTTTTTGATCATAAATTTAAATTAGGTTTGAATACTGATGAAATTAATATTACAAGAATAATAGATAAAATAAAAATTAATTTAATAGATTAATTTAATGATTATATTAGTAGATATAACTTGCAATCAGTAGGACAATCTAGTAGTAGCAAACCTGTAATACATTCAAAACTTAACGTAGGTGATCGTTAATTACTATAACGAAATAAAAAACAAAAGGATAACACGACTAATAATTCAGAATTAAATAATTATTTATCTATCAATTTCGAGTTTCCTACTGAAAGTTTAGTGCGTAAGAATTTTCAAGTACTTGACTGGTGGAACCGACATCAAAATGTCTATTTTGTATTATCAATTATTGCTAAAGAGGTACTGACAACACATGTTTCCACCGTTGCGGTTGAGTAAACATTCAGCTTAGGAGACAATATTTTGGAAGCGAGACGATATTCATTACATCCAAATACTTTAGAAGCAACAATATGTGTGGATGATTGGACCCGAGCTGATATGAAGCAACAAGAAGATGCCCCCAATGACTTTGAAGACTTGTTCGACAATGCATCTACAAGTGCAAGCGGAACAAGAGCTAAATGATCAACAAACACTGATAATCATGATGATTGATCAGTAAATAATTAAAAATTGTAATGAGAAACTATGATTTGATACCTCTCACACATGGAGGATACAAATGCAACTTAATTTTTTTTTTGAATTTAAATTCAAGCTCTTTAATTTTATTTTTAATTTAATGTAATCTAAATTAAAATTCATAATTTTAAATAAATTTTTTAATCTCATTTTTATTTTTTATTTTTAAAATCATTATAAAAAAAAAAAGTCGATTCCGGTTCTCGATTTCACAAAAGCCTGAAACCGAAACTAAACCGAAATTATTTGATTTGATTCGATTCCGATTCCACACTTTCGGAACCGAATCGGACCCGTGTCTGTTCTAGCTGATCCTAGATCGTTGCGTTGATGTATGATTTTGATTGATTGTTTATTAATCGATCTGGGTTTTTGGAAAAAAAAAAAAATTAATTTATAAAGTAAAGTAAAATAAAAATTAGTTTTGAACCCGAGTGTTGTGTTTGTCTCGTCGCGGGTTTCAATTCGACAAAAGCATCCCCGTTCTTTCCCTAAACCATAAACCCCAGAATCTTCTGAGACACAGACAGAACAATTGTGTAACTACTTTTAACTAAACTACCCAGTTTAAGATTCCCTCTTCTTTCTCACAACAAACAACAATGGCATCTGATGCTTCTCACGCTCTTGCAGGTTCCCCATCTCTCTCTTTCCCATATATTATTTTATATTTGTTGCATTGTTTTGTTTTGTTTTTTGTTTTTTAATTTTCTCTTTTAATTGATTTAGTAGTTTGGCCATCTGGGTTGTGTTCATATCTATGTGGGGCGTTAATTTTTTATTTTTATTTTTAATCATTAAGTTTGCTAACAGTAATGTTTTTATCTTTAAATTTACCGGTTCATAAGTTGTTTTTTTCATCCTTTGTTTCTGCTTCAGTAGTTTGGCAATTTGCGATGCGTTTTAGATTTATGTGAGGCTAAATTTTGAATTGGTTTTGTTTATGCATGTTGCTTAATGCCTAAAAAGTTGACCCTTTTTTTTGGTCTTTATCTCTATCTCTGTCTTTCCCTCTAGATTTACAATTTTGGTGCTCTCTTGAATGTAGTTAGGGAAAAAGTTCAACAATTTCTGAATGCTGCTTGTACTGGGAATCTTGATCTTCTCAAGAGTAAGTTTGGCGTACAGATTAATGGTGCTTTAGGCACTTTCGTATATAACTTTGGTTTATAATTTCATTTTTTTTGAACTGAAAATGTTTTTGAATCAACTTTTGCTTGTTAGAGATAGCGAAGCAACTCAATGATCAGGGGAAAGAGTTGTCAAAAACTGTGGCAGACATAAAGGATGCGAACAAACGAGGTGCACTGCATTTTGCAGCTAGAGAGGGCAAGACTGATGTGTGCAAGTATTTATTGGAGGAATTGAAGCTTGATGTGGATACACAAGATGAAGATGGTTTGAGTTTAATGCTTTTTGTTGTTTTATTCTTTGTGCATGATTTGGTGATCACACTAAAAACTAGTTATCCATGTGATTTTGCTTTGCAATTGGAACAAAGTGGTACCCTTTTATTTTTGAGATTTATTTCGAGAGCCCCGTGTTGTTTTTGTGTGTTATCATGACAATTGGCAGCAGATAAATTGTCATTTATTTGTATTTAATACTTCCTCTCTTTATGATTTAGGTTAGCCTAAACATAGATGGTGTGTATTATGTAGTGGTTAAAAGTGTTGCAATAATGGAATATGACGCACTTCCATGTTTCATTTTGATCGTCTAGAATTTAAAATGTGCAGGTGAGACTCCTCTTCTTCATGCTGCCCGTCAAGGACACACTGAAACTGCAAAATACCTTTTTGAGCATGGTGCTAATCCTGCCATCCCTAGTAACTTGGGGGCAACGGCTTTGCATCATTCTGCAGGAATAGGTGGGGATTTTTTATTTATTTATTTTTTCTTATATGTGTGTGACTATGTGGGTGGATGCCGTAGAATTATGAAAATAGTCTTTTTTTGGAAACGTTGGAAACTCCGCCGTCAAACTACCTGATTCTGGCGTAAGCGGAGCAGGTAAAACCCTGGGGGGCTGCCCCAAGCTCTTACAAGAAATGCACCCCTTGGACTCAAACCCAGGACCTGGCAACCAAGTCCTAAGCCCTTTGCCACCAAGCCACGCCCCATGGGGACATGAAAGGTTATGGTGAAGGTCCTCATCTTAGGCATTTCTTTTACTTGATACTGAGTATGGCTTGACATGTAAAGGTTATGGTGAAGGTCCTCATCTTCTCAGGAAGTGACAAATTGTTAGTAGATCATAAAATGCAAATTTTGGTCAAATCCTTTATTTTTTTCGAATACGAATTTTACGGTAAGGAAAAGTAGAAGTTAGGCTGGTTTTAGAACTAGGTAACCTTTTAAATATTTTTCACTTGATAGCATGCATATAATTGAAATTTACCTTTCTCAATGAGTTTTTATATTATCCATGCAAGGAGAAATTCTTAATATTTGGCATGGTCAAAAAGTGAAATTTGTTAAAAGCAATGATAGTTGCTTTCTTGTAAAAAATAAAAAAGTCTCTTGATGGTATTAGTCAGTTATTGTCTTATTTAGAATGTCTTGGATTTCAAATACCCGAGTCATGTAAAGCATAAACTTTATGCATGCGTGATTCGGTGGGGTGAAAGGTTCCACTGTTGTTAACTTCTCTGGTTTATCCTTGAAATTGTTTTGCACTGTTGGACTAAATATGGGTTTGAGGTTCATTTTAGCCTTCGTGTCTAATCAAGTCTCTAGACTTATTTTAGTACGCTAAGGTGAAAACCATGAAATTTGGTTCCAGATTCATCTGAGCCTGACTTATTTGATTTGAATTCTCACAATCAATTATTATTTTTCTCTTTCTGTTTTTTTTTTTTGGGGATAAGAAACTCAAAAATATATTAAGGATGAAGAATTGATACAGAGAAGTGGACCAGTAGTCCACCAAGAAACTCAAAATTATATTATAATTGGTTCTTGCTTCATTGCAGGAAATATTGAGCTCCTGAAATATTTACTTTCAAAAGCCGTTGAGGTCGATTCACAAAGTGATGCTGGAACTCCTTTGATTTGGGCAGCTGGTCATGGCCAACCGGAAGCTGTGAAAGTTTTGTTAGAGCACCATGCTAATGTACGTTTTATTCAGTCATCGTTTTCTTTCTGTGTTATATCATGCTACAACATTCTCTTTTTCTTAGGCTGTTTTTGTCATCTTATCAATGCTTATTTATGAAGGAATCAAGACAAAAACGTTTATTTATTTAGCTGGAATGCGGGCCGAGCACGTATTATATTTTTTTTCTTATGTCGTTCTCAATTGGTATTGTTTGCAGCCTAATGCTGAAACTGAAGATAACATCACTCCTCTATTGTCAGCTGTAGCAGCTGGTTCACTAGCATGCTTAGACTTGTTAGTTCAGGTTTTGTATTTTCATTACTCCTCTTAATTGTCGAATATCGATATGGATTCAATAATGCGTGTTTAAAGTTTCTTCACAAATATAGTCTGGATTTTAAGAGGAATTTTTCGCATTTACATATATGCAGGCAGGTGCTAATGCGAATATTACTGCTGGTGGAGCAACCCCATTGCACATTGCTGCTGATATTGGGAGCACAGAAATCATAAAATGCTTATTGAAAGCTGGAGCTGATCCTAATGTCACCGATGAGGTTTGGGCCATCAGTGCATTTTAGTCATGTTTTTGCATCTCTTTCACACTTTTGTTGCATGGTTGTTTGTATGCTTTTATTTCCTCAAGTCTTTTAAATTCATGTTCATTTACCTTGATGCTTATTTTGTCTCTATAGTTGAAGGCTTGAAAATTGTATAAAGTAAAAGTTTTTGTTACCAATCCCACAATTTTTGGGGGTCTGATTTCATTCCCATTATAGTATAATTAAAGGATTTTCTTTTATGCTGCAAGAATCTATCTTCATATATTAGATATCAGTTTGTTGTTCTTGAAAATGGGCAGAGCTCCTTACCTTGCACAGAGGATGCTGTTCACTCATAAACTCTTCCATCTTTCGAGTGACCTTGCTTTCACCATACCACCTCTAATTCCTTAACTTGCTAGAATGTATTCTTAAATTGACCTTTCTTGTCAAGTTGGTCATAATAGAATATTCCTCTACAGATATTTGTTATTTTGAGTTTACTCCATGAGGGAAGTAGAAGCGGAAATCTTGTTTCTTTTTTATTCCTATAAGCTGACTGTATTGTCATCACATATGTAAGAGTTTGAGCAACTCCATTACTGTTTTAAGTCCCTCTCTAGATCATGGAGTAAAGTCATTTCAAGTTAAAAAAAAGTCGTACCCAGTATACAGGCTTCCACTACAAGCGGGGTCTGGGAAAAGTCCCGATGTATAATTTTATCTAAAAATTGTTAAGAATGATAGTTGGATTCACAGTAGTATTAGTTGATTGCATGCCTTATGTGGAACTACTTTTCTTTGCATCACAGGATGGCCAGAAACCCATACAAGTTGCAGCTGCTAGAGGCAATCGCGAGGCTGTTGAGATCGTTTTTCCCTTGACATCAGAAGTTCACTCCATTCCCAAATGGACAGTTGATGGAATCATTGAATATATGCAATCTGAAACCGGGAAACAACCGGTAATCCATTGATTCTGTATCTGATTTTAGGAGAGTGGGGAAGCTCTCCGACTCATTTATGCTAAAATCACAAATGATCTTTGGGGACTTGTGTAATTCCTAGCACTCATAAACACTATACCTGCTAATTTAATGCTGCAAAATACAACATAAGATTTTGAAGTAGCAAATTTCTTTTTAATACTTTTTTAGAGTTACTCGTTTGAGTTGGAAGATGAAAAGATTATGTAGATTATACTTACAAAAAAAAATCGATTATATATTGCGAGAGGAAGGGATCTTACTAAGGAAAGAGAGAGAAAGAATATGTAGAACAATGTTTAGATGACCACTCAGAACTAGATAGACATACTGAGGTCCAAATAAGATTACCTAGGTTTATTGTATATAGTGAGATAACTGAAGTCACATTTAGCGTGAATATTTGCAATCTAATAGTATGCAAATTTTATGAAAAGTTATATCTACTTATAAATGTGAGCTTTTACAGGAAGAAACAAGAAACCTAAAGGACGATAATGTCCCAAAAGGCAAGGCTCCAATGAAGGAGCTCCCTGAGGTACTAATTTTACTTTGTAATGCAACTATTTTTGTTGGTTATACATTCGCTTTCCATAGATTATTTGATCATGGACATGGTACTTTATTTCTTAAAATTAGTTTTTTCCCTTATTGAGTGGGTGAATATTTTGTAAGTTTAGATGATGTGGAGCTGCTCTTAAATTTGTTTTTACCTCGTTGGCTCAATGATTATCAATCCAGTGAGAGGAACGAAGATTCAAATTAATTAAGGGTTCGGTGTGTCATTTGGTTCCTGCTATATTAGATAAACAAAGATCAAGATACCTCATAAAAAAAGGTCGTACCTAGTACACAAGGCTCCTACTATAAGCAAAGTCTGAGAAAAATCTTGATGTATGTAGCCTTACCCCTGTTTTTTTCACAATAAGGTTTGTTCCAGGGTTCATGACCAAGCAGATAGCAAGTTAACACTTGAATTGAACATCGCTCTAGGCACGACCTTAATCAAAATACCTCATAGGGTAGAAAATTTTATTTTGATGTAGAAAAGTTTGCAAATAGCAGTTGGGACGACTTCATTTTGTAGATGGGTCTCTTGTAGTATTTTCTAGTTATTGATGTGTAATAAAAGGTAATCTTGTGGGATTGATTGCTTTATGTGCTCTATTTTTTATTCATCCCATTTATGTTTTTGAAGTTATTTTTCCTGAATAACTTGAAAGAAATCGGACTAATACTTGCTAGGCTCCTTGGGATTGTTGTTTCCAAATGTTGTTCTATTTTTATTGATATAACTCTTATGTCTTTATCTTAAATTTAATATATATATCTTTGTTGGAATGTTTTATTTTATTCAAAATTTCAAAAAAACTCATGGAAGCAAACTTATTTCTGTTGTATGTTGTTTGAGGTAAGGTGGCCAATTTTCTAATTTGTTGTCTTGTGACCCTGGTTTAATTTTTTGCTACTTTTTCAGGTGCCACCTGAAATAAAAAAGAAAGCTGCAGAAGCAAAAGCAAGAGGCGATGACGCTTTCAAACTAAAGGATTATCATATGGCCATCGATGCTTATACACAAGTATGTTATTCATCTGTCCTCTGCCATGTTGATGCAACGTTCCTTCTTATTCTGTTATCCCTGTAGGGGTCTTTTTGTTTCTCTTGTTTACAGTCAAATTGAATGGAGGAGAATTCAGTTCTGTAAATATGACATTCTTGGCATTTTGTATATTTTAACAAATGAAAGGGACTTGTGTATTCCACTCTTTATTGCCCTCCTCTAATATGGAAGTTCACAAAAAATGTGAAGTTGCCTATGGGAATAGCATTTTTGAAAGAGGTTAAACATCAAAATCTAGCCATTGATTTGAGCCAATCCTAGGGTAGATATTCAAAGTCAAAAATAGCATTTAATGATGTCTATATTTTGACTTTGAGTATCTACCATTGGATTGACTTAAATCAATGGTTAGATTTAAATGTCTAGATTTGTGTCAAACATGTGAGATGAAATATCCTTATTCGGAAATAGCTGTTAAATATCCTTATGCCACATTATTGGGATAGCTTTCAGAATATTTTTTAATTACTGACTAGATGATGTTTCTACAGGCGATTGATTTCGACCCTACTGATGCCACATTGCTCTCCAACAGAAGCCTTTGTTGGATACGTCTTGGACAAGCAGAGCATGCCTTAGCTGATGCAAAGGCGTGCAGAGCATTAAGACCTGACTGGCCTAAAGCATGCTATCGGGAGGGTGCAGCATTGCGCTTATTGGAGGCATGTTCTCATCTTCACTATCGTTCTTGGACATTAATCTGTTTCACATTATTTGACATTTTTGTTTTCGCTCTTCTTTAGAAATTTGATGAGGCAGCCAATGCTTTTTATGAAGGCGTGACGCTTGAACCTGAGAACAAGGAGCTTGTAAATGCTTTTAGGTTGGTGACTGCCCACTTCACGTATTTCCGGTTTTGGTTGCTTAAGCGTTTTCTTGGCATTCAACCAGGGATTTTGTTATGGAACAGTATACAACATGCCCTTTTCTTTTCCCATATTTGCAGGGAAGCTGTTGAAGCTGGCAGGAAGTTCCATGGGACGAACAAGAAGTAATAATTCGTTCTATGCAGTTTAACGAGTTATCGAGGAGCTACAGGCTTACCGTTGTTTTCAAGTCACCCCGAGGACACTGATAGAAACCAATCTGTTTGCGAATTTAGTTTCATTAGTATAATGTGTGATTTTTATTGGGGTTCACTGACGGAGTAGTTGCAGCCATGTTTGTTTTCCTTTTCCTTTTTCCTTTACCAATTATTTGTTCAATTTTGTAAGTTAGACATGAGACTTCACCTGTGTCTTATTAACCATCGATGAGCCATGACTTACCTCTTATTTACCAATCAAAATCTCAAGTTGCACATTTTGGTTTTCAGTGACTCCGTAACCAAATGAAGAAATTCTTCCTTATGCTGTAAAGAATTGTTGTAGCTTATGACTTCATCCCAAATTTCGGAACAACCCCACGTGGCAGCACACGGGCACGTGCTACATAGCAAAAAAATATTAATTTTTTTTTCTTACGTGGACCCAAAGTAAATCGCGATCCAACGGTTGTAATTGTGCCACGTGACATTAGAAGTGTTGCAATAAATTTATTACTGCAGTGCTTCTGAAACCCAAATTTCCAATTCATAAACACCCACTTTCTCATTTATCTTTTTATGCAGCAGTGAGCAGATTATCCATCCATTACCTTGACCACATAAAAATATCTTTTATTTTTATTTCTAAGTACATAAATTCATAAAAACTTTGAAATTCTTAATTTTGTCATTTTTAAATATTAAAAAAAATAGTTTTATTTTTTCATAAAAAAAAAAAAAAAACCCGTCGAAGTTTGCCTTAACCCAACCAAGTCCTTGGAGCTCTCCCATTCCCACAGAAAATGGAATCTCCAAAATTGTCATAATGTCTTTACCCCCCACCATAAGAAACAAAGTCAGGGTAATAATTAACAGAATAAAGATTATTAGCAGCACAAACAACCTTCACCTGATGATCTGAAGGACATGTATCTCGGAAACGCAACAAGCCCTGGTTTGGTTGGTGGCAAGTCTTAAAGACTTAGTTGATAGGTTGTGATTTCGAGTTCATGACGTACATTTTTTGTAAAAACCTGAAGCAGCCGGGGGTTTAAGTCCGAGACGGGTGGTTTGATCGCGGAATTTCCAACGTTTCAAAAAATATATATTTAATCATGCTTCTAATTAATCAGATGCTCGTGTCTTCATTGAAGCTTCGTATTCATGCTAGTCTCTGAAACTATACATTTTGATGATGTTCTGTTTTTTTTCCTCTATATTCTTCCTCATAATTTGGATATATACATAACATAAACTAACTAGTTTATTATATGCCTTATAGGCTTATACAATTACTTTGACTCTTCATTGAAGCTTCGTATTCATATGCTACTCTCTGAATGTTGATGATGTTATGTTTTTTTTTCCTCCTTTATTCTTCATCATAATTTGGATATACAATAACATAAACTAACCCAGTTTGTTTGATGCCTTATACAAACACTTTGATTGATTTCTTGAATTAATCTTAGTTCAAGACTCTGCTCAATCAGATTCATACTTAGGTTTATAACTCCACAGGTTGATGAAGATTAAAAATTAAAATTTTGGTGGGACATTTTAGATGAAGCCGCAGTGGATGCCGAGAAAATCAAAGGCTGATGGGTGAACGAGTAGGGTGGATAAATGAGCCGAGTTTTGAAACATCATCCTCCAATTCAAGTATTGTTTATTAATATTTTCAAGAATTAATACTCTTATTATGTTTTAATAAATCCGAACTTAAATAAATAAGTTTAAAATTATAGATAGCTTTTCAAATCTTTAGCTATTTACCGACTGTAAGAAGCGAGCAATAGAATTGATGAAAGTTGGTTCTAGAATTCCACAGTGCGGGAGTTGATTATGTTTGATTTTGGAAATATGATATCAGGCTCTGAGGAGTTGGAAAAGTTGTGGCCAATGTTGTACATGATTGACGCACTAGAAAGAATTGAAGAAATAAACTTATGATTATTAGTTTTTGAGTTTTAGTTCTTGTAAATTATATTTATCTTGATTATTTTGAATTACAAGATATTGTTTGAATTTTCACATTTCTATGTAATATAATTTTTGAAATGTAATAAATTGAAATTAATATTCATTAATGTGTTTGTTTTATATAAAGAAAAACAAAAATTTAATTAGAAGAGGCAATAACAACATAAAAAAATTACACAACATGCATACAAGTGTTGTTGAAAATTAAAAGTATTCATGAGAATAACAATTAACATTCACTTTCATGTTGAGATATTACAAAACAACAACAATTCATAGACTTTCAGTGTGGAATCCTATATCATGTTTTGAAAATAAGTTTATCCATTTATTTATTTTATTCTATTTTTCTTATTATCTTGCTACCCTTATCTCCAGTTCTCCACTACTCCTTAATCCTTGCCCAATAATTACTAACCAACTTTGGCTATATATATCTATCTTTAATCAAAACTTTGATTCTTTGTATGGTTGATGTGTAATTGAATGAGAAGAATAAAAGAAGAGGGTGAGCAGAGAGTTCAAGGGTAGATATAGATCAGTGAGGGCAATTCTAGTGAGCAGCTAGAGAGAGAAAACGAAACCAGTTTAGAGAGAGAAAGTGTGGGCAGGAGAGAGAAGGGCTTGTTCGTCGTCTTCCAACCACCTTTTCTGGCGAGTGACTACTCCAGGAGAATCCCCTCGATGAGAAGAATCCAACGCCGCCGGTCCGATCACCTGATTTCTCCGCACGCGCTCCCACACGTCGCCGTGTCACTGCTCCACGCGCCCATGCGCCGCTGTGCGTGCAGTTCACCTCTGGGACCAGAATCTTCCCCTCGTCAAGATACGCGGGTTAGACACCTCGTTTGCCCAATTCGGACATTCGGTTGTCGTGAAACGAGTCAAGAACGAAAGTTAACGTCGTTCGATTGTCCGTCGGTAACCACCGAGCATCCGCCATTACCACCACTGCCGTTGTGATCTTGGTGACGTGTATTGTCTGTTGACCACCTTGTTCTGAAATTATGAAGTCGTTAGAGCTCGGTACGTTATATTTTACAGTTTTCGGGGTGTAATTGTAATATTTTGAGAGTTTTGGATTTATTCATAAATTGACATGTTTAAGGACCTAAATGAGCAAGTTCTAATTTTTAGTGAGTAATAGGAGATAACTGAAAGTTTTGGGACTAAATTAATAATATTGGAGAGTATTGAGGTTAAATTGCAAATTTGAAAAGTTTAGGGATAAAATCATAAATTTAGTAAAATATAGGGACCTGATTATAATTTTATAATTTTTTTTCAGATCTTAGCGGGGACATATAGATGTAGAGAATTTTGTGTGGATTGAGATAAGTATAAAGCACAATGATTCCCTTAACATAAATATTTGTTGGTTGATGTTTGATTATGAGTTTATGTATTATAGTATAAATATATTTATACATATATGTTGGAAATTTGATTGAGTAATCGATATTATGAGAATAAAAACTGTGAATATAAATTTTGGGTATAATTGTGTGCTTGTACTATGAATCAAATGATTTGAGTATTATGTGATTTTGAAATGAGTTGATGGATGAAATGCGATGAGATGTGTTGTATTGGATGTTGTGTGAGATTATTGTTATGTTGCCGGATTTAGTATAATAGTGGTCGGAGATGCGAGATTATGCGGGATTAGCAGATGAGTGTGGTTCAATCCCCCTTGCACATTTATGCGAGTTTATATGGTGGGAAACCTTGGGAGTAACAGAGGGACTCTCCAATTGATTTAAGTCCATTATTATACCAAATTCGGATAGCAAACTTTGTTTGATTGAGATGTGTTGTTGTGAGTATATTTTGCCTGAGATAGCTTTTATATTAATTGTTATTTTTCAGATATTAATTACATATATATATATATATATATATATATATATATATATATATATTTTGTTGGCGAGGTCATGTTGAGAGTATGAGTGTTTTTATTTACTGAACTCTTTAAGCCCACCTCTCATTTCCCAAACATCCCAAGTAGTTCGCCAGCGCAACAGTAGCAGTATCAGTACCATGATTTGACCCGTTTGCCACAGCCGTCAGTCGAGTTGGTCCAGACATTTCTTTTGGTTTTTGTGATAGGATATTTAGGACAACTTTCATGTTTTCAGACACTTTTGGTGTAAATATTTATTTGGGATTTATTGAATTGCATTTTATGGAATATTATATTTCTTTACGAACTTTTGGTTCTGTTGCATGACATATAGGTGCTCGAGCTGAAGTGGTTCGCGTACCCCTTTCTAGGGTTGGGCCCGCTCTAGGGAAGGGTTCATGATAAATTTTGGTATCAGAGCGGAGGTTATAGATTATGTAGACACATTGCATTAGATGAGGGTATTAAATAACAATTTTGTGTTTGTAGTAAAATGTCTGGACGTGGCCGTGGTACTGGTACTCAGCGTGGGAGAGGGAGAGCTCGACGATACGTAAAAGTGTCAGATCTTAATATTAAGAGGCCTCAGACTCAGCCTGTAGATCCTGAACCGGATGTAGCTTCATCTGGTATTTCACCGATTTTTGAGGTTGGCGAAGTTTCTCGACGCATACCTCCAATAGTTTCAACAGCTTCCCCCACCGTTATTCTTGCAGCTACATCTGACCCGGCTCCTCCGGCTATACCTAATATGACTCATGACGCTCCTTGACCGACGTAAACACACACGTATAACGCAAGCGCACGTATCGTTCAAGTAGTATAAAAATATCGATCCACGAGGACTTAATATCTAATCTATTAATTTTATGAGGTCAAATGATTACTAGTATCTAACAGGTTGTTTGATTGATTTGAAATGGTGACGATTCTAAATTTAAAAACAAGTAAATAAAATTGTTCGAAAGTAGGTTTTAAGAAAATTCAATATTAAAAACTATCTAGGGTTGTGATTTCTTCCAATATCATTTTAAAGATGAAGTGATTATTTTATGTTTGTGTAATAAATCGTTTTACTAACCTGGAACACTAAATTATGTAAAAGCCTCTGTCGATGGTCAGACGCAAATACCCAGTTTAACCCAATTGAACCATATGTCTATATCAACCAAATTATCTGGATTCATTAAGTTTAAGTTCCAATTATGGCTACCCCCGCCCGACAGGTATATGTCTATCCTGTAAGGAAATCTATTAAAGGGTTATCTATCCTCAAGGAAGATCGTGGGCTATTAAGTCTAAGCTGAAACCTAAAATTCCTTATGTCTAGTTCATTTTAAGTTTACCTAATCAATTTAATTAATGGCCAGTTAATTAAAAAGTATTAAGATTAAGACTCAATAAATAAATCTTTATATTACCCAAACTATAATCTAACCCCTTATAAACCAGTGATATTGAAATTCATCACAACCCTAGATACTAACTTAGTTACGACACATAGCTAGGGCTGGTAAAATAAAAGACATAAAATGCTGAAAAGTAAATACGGTAAAGTAATACTGAAAAGTAAAAATAAAATAAAATGCTAAGGCAAAATGAATAACTTCTACTATTTACTATTTAGATATCTCCCTTAAAATAATATATAAACTTGTGATAATATTACCAACCGACCAATCTGACGGTATCCTGATTAAGTCAAATTAAGTCCAACCAACCATTAAGGCGGTAATATTTGTCCATAAACCAGCCATAAAGGCGGAACCAAAATTTAATTACCAACCGACCAATCTGGCGGTATCCTTGATTAGTTAAGTTTAAACAAGATTAAAATTAAATTACCAACCGACCAATATAGCGGTATCCTTTTTAAGTCAAATTTTAAATAGTGAATATAATATTTTTAAGGGAGATTAATCTAAATAGCAATAGTAAAAGAATTACCTTTCACCCTAGCAAGGGGAAGTTACCTCATCATGGTGAATAGTAAAAACTGTAAAAAAAATAAAGAAAGTAAATTACTATTATTACAGAATGTAATTAAAATTAATTACAAAACTAAAATTAAAAGAAACTTAGAGAGAGAAGAACTCCCTATTTACATCAAAGAAATGGGAGGGAATGGTACCACAAAATCTGAAATTTCGAGCTCAATTTATAGGCGCGGATAGGCCTCGGGCGTCGCGACGCTGGAACAGTGATTCGTGGCATGCTCTCGGCTTGACACGTGGCGATTCGGATAAGAGGCGGCTAAGAGCTCAATTATGATGCTGACGTGGCAATGACGTGGCGACACGTGGTGAAATCGATTGTTGGCACCGTAGGATTGCGACACGTGGAGACACGTGTCACGCTGTGATTGGCTGATGATGATGTGGCACGACACGTGGCAATGTTGACTTGGTGACATGGCTGATGACATGGAGACACGTAGGATGCCACGTGGCACACGTGGCATGGTGATTTTCGGCATCGTAGGATGATGACACGTGGCACGACGCACGTTGGCAAATCGGCTCTGATGGTGACACGTGGCACGACATACATTAGCAAAGTCAAACTTTTCAAATTCTGACTCGTTGACCAGTCGCACATTAGCGAAGACTCGGTGCACGTTAGACGTCGCGACGCCAAGGGCTTGGGTGTCGCGACGCCCAAAATTACCAAAATGCCTTTTTTTTCCAATTTTTCCTGTTTTGCCCCAAATCACCTCCAGAATATCCTGAAACTTTATATCTACAAAATAACACAAAACACATCAAAATATTCACAAAACCCAAGAAACTATACAAAATATTAGGTTAAATGAGTGAGAAATAGTGATAGTT
The DNA here is from genome assembly GCA_019454045.1 of Zanthoxylum bungeanum. Lineage (NCBI taxonomy): Eukaryota > Viridiplantae > Streptophyta > Magnoliopsida > Sapindales > Rutaceae > Zanthoxylum > Zanthoxylum bungeanum. The sequence continues at coordinate 45,428 of SKCR01045264.1, forward strand.
TTACCAATCATCACACCCCCAAACCTAACATTTTGCTAGTCATCGAGCAAAACACAAAATAAAATAACATAATAAAATTTAACTAAGCCACTTTTGTAGGGATCACGGTTGCTTTTAGCATATGCAACAAGCCTTTAAACCCCTAGGTGTCCCTAGTGGACGAGTTGTAGTCTCGTGAGGGTTTACAGCAATGATACCCACAAATATTTTACAAAAGTAAAAAGGTAGTGAAACTAATGCACACAAAAGCAAAAAGACAAGAGAAAAGAGAATAAAGAAGTTAGTGACTATTCAAGTGAAACTTCTACTCCAGTTACTAGTTGTTTTGTTTCATTCTAAATTACTGAATAAGTAAATTCTCCGATTATATTTACCATTCTCCATATACACAACCAACATAATATTAATCAACTCATTTTTGCCCACAACAGTCATGAGTACAGTTGATAAGAGAGTAATATTTTTGTCCTAAAGTTCTATCAGATTTCACATCTTTTTGTAGCAATGGAATAAATTTTCCTGATTTTTCTGATTTTTTCTTTGATTTTTCTCTATTTTTATTTATATACAATACCTTCCGTCTATGTAGCGAGTGTTGGGTCGGTGGCTCCCAACCAATTGGCTTTAGGGCACCAGATGTTAAGACACCCATACAGACTTAATTACTCAAACTTCAGATATATATATTTTTGCAGCATCTTCGATCCATGTAACAAGTTTTGGGCCAGTGACTCCCAAACCAGTTGGCTTTAGGGCACTATAGTGTTAAAACACCATTACAGACTTAATAACTCGAATTTCAGATTTTTTTTTACTCCATCACTTTTTGAGATGCTTCTTCCAATTAAACTAGAGCACTGAATATTACAAACTTTTCAATTACAGCTCATGTCTGTATGTTACTATGCATGTTGATAATACCTGCCAACTGAGCATATGAAGGTCCATTTTAGTCAGTTTTATGGAGAATTTACAAATTAAATAATTCAAAAGGAAATAAATAAAAATTAACTTGTTTCGAAATAGGTTTGAGATACGTCTCAGGAGTGGAAACTCCTTACTCAGCTATCTCTTACCAATTTCAACTTTTTAGTCAAAAAAAAAACACAAAATATTTTTGTAATTTTTAAAAAATTTTCAATTTTTTTTTGTATTTTTCGAAAAATTTTGGACTAAAAAATAAAAAAACACACACAACTAAAAAAAAAATATTAATCAACTAATTCCCTCCCCCAAACCTAAATGAGACATTGTCCCCAATGTCTTAAATGGTAGAAGAAGAGTTTAGAGGATAACATCTGGTTAGTTGAAATTCTACAGGAAATTAAAGGTTAAGATCCAGATTAATCCGACGCCTCTTACCACGATCGTCCTCGGACCAATTTATCTTTGAAATGATAGGGTCAACTTGTGGTTCATAGGCTAAGAGTTGGTTTATTAGATCCGGAGCAGTTCTGGCAGTAAAAAGGAGTTCTTTTAAAGGTTTTGACACGAACCCATTTCTCCGAGCATCATCAAGAAACACACAAAGAAAAAATATAAAATCCATCAACGTTGAGCAGTCCAATTGGTTTCTGGTGTATGTTCAGGTTCGCCCAAGATAACACATAAAAATTTCCTCTAGTGTTACCCAAGCCACCTGGCAAAGCAATAAAAGCATCAGCACGGTTAATCATTTCCACTAGTCGTTCAGACATACCTGGCACGATCAGTTCCTCTCCGTTTGATGGTTCAATAAGATTTGCTTCTGCCAAGGGTTTTGGGATGATTCCCAAAGCGTGACTGTCTCCCTCCTGTACAGCCTTTGAAACGATCCCCATTAGTCCAAGATTTCCTCCGCCATATATTAAGTGCATATTCCTTGCAGCTAAGACTTGACCCAATTCTTGTGCTGCTTCTACGTATTGTGGTTTAGTACCAACACTACTACCGCAAAACACACAGATGTTTTCAACTCGTCTTCTTGAAGTGGCTTCCATGTTTTACTCTGGATGTCTTCAAAAGTGTAATGATGAGTTGAATTTATAACACCTGAAAAAGGTGAGTAAAATATAGCACTAGTACCTGCCAAATGACAATTATTAGTTAAACTGTAAAATAAATCGTGATAGTAAAAAGGTCTGGATCCTGTCGGATAAGTACAACAAAACAAATTACAATTATTAGGAAAAGAAAAAGAGATATAATATTTACAAGAAAAGTAGCGGTTTGATTGACGTCTATGTGTCAGGGACAAGCTTCCCATCCAATTTTCTTATAAATTGGCAAACAGGGTCTTTTTGAGTCAGATTCCCGAGACTTAACATTGTTTTTTTTTTGAAATTGTGTATGTAATTTACGAAAGGCTATGAATATATCCACTGGGATGCGTCTCAAGAGTCGAAGATATATCATCTAAAGACTCATTACTCAAGCCATCCCTAATGAATTTAATTTTGTCTTCGAGATTATCAGACACCATTCCTAAAGAACGACAACGAGTATTGCAATTCCAGCGTGCACATTTGTAACAAACACCCATTTTCTTAGCTCTACGTTTCTTTGCATAGGTGCTTCTTCCAAAACCAGGCAGATTTTTAATAAAAGAGTCAGAAGACTCACCTGCCAATCGGACTCGTGCTTCAATTACCCAACGAATATCATTAGGAACACCATGGATTGTTAGTAACCTCATCCGTTCCAAGCGAGTTTTGTAGACTTTTATCAGAGATTTTTGAGGGAGAGAAGGAAATTGCTTGTGAAGATTTGCGAGAGCTTCTTCCATTTTGAAATGTCTTAATCTGGAAAAACTAAACACACAAAATTAAATCACACCCAATCACAATCTATACAAGATTTGCATGGGTTGCCTCCCTGCAAGCGCTAAGTTTAAAGTCGTCAGCTAGACTTGACTTCTTGAACGTTAGGCTGGATCTGAAAGTGTGACACTTTCTTTTTGTCGCTCAAATGATTTCTCTCAGTAGTGCTTGACACGCTGACTGTTAACCTTGAATGTGTTGTGGTATTGGGATCCAGTAACTCAATAGCTTCATAAGGTAAAACCTGAGTGATCACAAATGGTCCTGACCACCTATATTTTAACTTTCAAGGGAAAAAATTTCAACCTCGAGTTGTACAACAACACCTGCTGCCTTGGTTCCAACTGTCTGTGCACTATTTTTTGGTCATGCCATTTTTTGGTCTTTTCCTTGTACAATTTGGCGTTTTCATAAGCCTGTAAGCGAAATTCCTCCAATTCGTTGAGCTGATGAAGTCTTTTCTCTCCTGCAGCTTGTGAATCAAAATAAACTTCTTCAGTGCCCAGTACGCCTTGTGGCTCAAGCTCAACTGGTAGATGGCACGCTTTCCCAAACACCATCGATATAGGGACATACCAATGGGTGTCTTGTAAGCTGTCCGGTAGGCCCATAATGCATCATCTAGTTTTTTTTGACCAGTCCCTCATTGTTGATCCAACGGTTCTCTCTAAGATTCTTTTGATCTCTCTGTTTGAAACCTCACCTGTCCATTTGACTGTGGATGGTAAGCAGTGGCAACTTTGTGAGTAACTCCGTATTTGGATAGGATGCATCGAAGTATTTGTTGCAGAAATGAGAGCCATTATCACTAATGATTGTATGAGGTGTTCCGAACCGAGTTGAAAATATTCTTTTTCAGGAATTTGATCACGACTTTTGAATCATTGGATGACAGTGCAATTGCTTCGACCCATTTGGAAACATAGTCAAACATCAACTGGGATGTACAAGTTTCCGAATGATGGAACAAAGGGTCCCATGAAATCAATACCTCATACATCAAATATTTCCACATCTAGAATTTTTTGCAACGGTCCTTCGTTTCTCTTGGAAATATTCCCATTCTCTGGCACCTGTCACATTGAAAAGTAAAAAGATAAGCATCTTTAAAAAGAGTGGGCCAGAACAAACCTGATTGTAGGACTTTGGCTGCAGTTTTGTTTCCGCTGAAGTGTCCGCCATATGGTGATGAATGACAGTGCTGCAAAACACTGTTGATTTCCTCATGTGGAACAAGGTACAGTTCATCCCAGACATAGTGCTTGACTTCTTTGAAGAACTTCTTCTGTTGCTGAGTTGTCCATTCCAACGGCCATTTTCCTGACACAATATAGTTGACATAGTCAGCATACCAAGGGACTTCATGCTGTTTTATGGTAAACAGCTGTTCATCTGGAAAAGTTTCTTTGATTGACAGATCTTTGTCAACTGTTTCTCCATTTTCGAGCCTCGATAGATGATCTGCCACTTGGTTTTCTGTCCTTTCCTGTCTCTGATCTCCACGTCGAATTCTTGCAAAAGAAGTATCCAACGGATCAATCTGGGTTTTGCATCTTTCTTTGTTATCAGATATTTGATTGCTGAATGATCTATGTAGACCACCACTTTGGGACCCAACAGATAAGAGCGGAATTTGTCAAAAGCGAACACAACTACGAGCAACTCCTTTTCAGTGGTTGTGTAGTTGAGTTGAGCTTCATTCAGAGTTCTACTGGAGTAGTAAATGGTGTGGAAAATCTTTGTTTTGCGTTGTCCCAAAACTGCACCTACAGTAAAATCACTAGCATCACACATTACCTCAAATGGAAGGGTCCAGTCTGGTGCTACTATGATGGGAGCAGAGACCAACTTGTTTAAGATTCAAAGGCTTCATGCATTCTTTTTGGTGAAGTTGAAAGGTACATCCTTTTCCAAAAGATTGCAAAGAGGTTTTGCAATTTTGGAAAAGTCTTTGATAAATCTCATGTAAAAACTGCATGTCTGAGAAAACTCCGAATGCTTTTTGACTGATGTGGTGGAGGTAGTTTCTCAATTGTCTCGATCTTTGCTTTGTCTACCTCGATTCCATTTTGTGAGATCTGGTGTCCAAGAACAATGCCTTCTTGCACCATGAAGTGGCATTTCTCCCAGTTGAGTATCATGTTTGTATCTTCGCATCTTTGTAACACATGTTCCAAATTTTGCAAACAATGATCAAAAGAATCTCCAAACACAGAAAAATCATCAATGAAAATCTCCATACTCTGCTCCAGCATGTCTGAGAAAATGGCCATCATGCAACGCTGAAATATGGTAGGGGCATTACATAGTCCAAATGGAATCCTGCGAAAAGCAAAAGTACCATAAGGACATGTAAATGTGGTTTTCTCCTGATCTTCTGGGGCAATGGTAATCTAATTGTATCCTGAATATCCGTCCAGAAAGCAATAGAACTCATGTCCTGCCAGTCTGTCTAACATCTGGTCAATAAATGGTAACAGAAAATGGTCATTTCTCGTGGCTTTGTTCAGCTTTCGGTAATCCATGCATACTCTCCATCCAGTCACCGTTCTTGTCGAAATCAATTCGTTATTTTCATTAGTGACCACAATAATTCCTCATTTCTTCGGCACACACTGCATATGACTCACCCAACTACTGTCTGAGATGGGGTAAATGATGCCAGCATCTAACCATTTGATGATTTCTTTCTTCACGACTTCCTTCATGATTGGATTGAGTCTCCGTTGATGTTCCCCTGTGGGTTTGTACTCATCGTTCATTAGGATCTTGTGCATGCAAAATGATGGACTAATGCCTCGAATGTCTGCTATAGTCCAGCCAATGGCTTTCTTGTGCTCTCGTAACACTCTCAACAACTTTTCTTCCTGCTCCAATGTTAGTGAAGAAGAAATAATAACAGGTAATTCAGAAGAGTTTCCAAGAAATGCATACCTGAGATGGCTCGGAAGTAACTTCAGCTCCAGCTGTGGTGGTTCTTGAATCGAAGGCTTGATTCGATCTTTCTTTGGAAGTTCCAAACTTTCAACTGGTGGTGTTTCTTTGAATCGGAATGGTTTGTCAAGGTAGTTGATATATTCCAGGATTTCAGCATCTAGCTCACTGTCAGTCATGTTGGTGATGCAAGCTTCAAGTGTATCTGTGGGATTTGGCTCAGTATTTTGAACGATACTATCAACAACATCAACTCTGAAGCATTCTTCTTCCTTTTCATCGCTCGGGAATTTCATGGCTTTGAAAACATTAAATGTCACTTCTTAGTCCTGCACTTTCATGGTCAGTTCTCTTTTTTGCACATCAATCACAGTTTTACCTGTAGCCAAAAATGGTCTCCCAAGAATGATAGGTATTTCTTTGTCTTCTTCCATGTCAAGGATGATGAAATCTGCTGGGAGAATTAGTTTGTCTACTTTCACCAGCACATCTTCAACAACACCTCTTGGAAATGCAAGTGTTCGGTCAGCAAGTTGCAATGAAACTGAGGTAGGCATTGCTTCTCCAATCTGCAGTTTCTTATAAATAGAAAAAGGCATCAAGTTAACACTAGTACCTAAATCACATAAAGCCTTACCGATATAATGTTCTCCAATGGTGCATGGAACTGTGAAACTGCCAGGATCTTTCAACTTCGGGGGAAGTTTCCTCTGAATAATGGCGCTGCATTCTTCCGTTAATGCTACTGTTTCGTAGTCTCCCAATCTCCATTTTCGTGAAAGAATGTCTTTCATGAATTTGACATAACTGGGCATTTCTTCCAAAGCTTCTGCAAATGGGATGTTGATGTGCATCTTTTTGAAAACCTCCAGGAATCGAGCAAACTGCTTGTCCAATTTTTTTTTTCTGAAGACGCTGAGGAAAAAGTGGAGGTGGAATGATTCTTTCTGATTCTTTTTCCTTTGCTTCTTTTTCCTCCATCCGTTTCTCAGCTTCTTTTTGAACTTCTTCTTGGGACATCTTGATTCCAACATCTTTGTTGATTTCAGTACCGTTTTTCAAAGTAATGGCTTGACATTGCTCCTTCCCTCGGTTCCTTGGATTGGGTTCTGTGTTGCTGGGAAGATTTCCTGGTGGTCTGTAACTCTGAGCATTGGCCAGTTGTCCGATTTGATTCTCTAGTGCTTTGATGGAAGCTGATTGACTCTGAAAGATAGCATCATATTTTTTTAACTGAGCCAGCACTTTTGCTATTCCTGGTTCATTTGCCTGCTCCTGGCCTTTTTTCTGTTGCTGGAATCCAGGTGGTGGATAGTTCCGCTGTTGGCCTGAATTGTTGCTCCATGAAAAATTAGGACGATTCCTCCACCCTAGGTTGTAGGTGTTGGAATAAGGATTGTTCCATGTCTGTTGAAATTGTTGACAAAATCACCGTTTCTTCAAGTTGGTTTGATTCTGGTGCTCCTCCATATGGTGAACTTGTAGATCCAGTGGTAAGAGTTTCCATGACTTTGCATATCAGATCTAGCTTGGTGTTGACTGCTGTATTGGCTCCACTTTCATAAATTCCTGCAATTCTTTGGATCATGCTCCTTTCAGTTGGCCACAAGGAATTATTGTTGGCCATTTCTTCGATTAGTTCCCAGGCTTGATCTTCTCATTTTTCCATTAAAGCTCCTCCAGCAGCAGCATCGATTGTGGTTCTCATTATTCCAGAAAGCCCATTATAGAATGTTTGGACTTGAAGCCATTTTGGAATCTCATGGTGAGGACATTTCCGGAGCAGATCTTTATACCTTTCCCAAGCTTCGTAGAGAGTTTCAGAGTCTTGTTGTATAAAGGATGTGATGTCATTCCTCAGTTTTCCAGTTCTGGCTGGTGGAAAGTACTTTGCAAGAAATTTGGTGGCTAAAGTGTTCCAAGTTGTGATAGAACCTGCTGGTAGTGAATGTAGCCAAGCTTTAGCTCTGTCCTTCAAGGATATGGAAAAACTCGCAATCTCATTGCTTCTTCTTCAGCTTCTCGGTTGTAATTGAAAGTGCCGTAAACTTCCAGGAAGTTTCTGATGTGGGCATTAGGATCTTCAGTTGCATTCCCCCCAAACCGAACTGACTGCTGAATCATCTGAATGCATGTTTTGATGTCACCTGCATTTGCTGGTAAGAGAGGAAGTACAATACAAGAAATGAGTCTGTCAATCACCAGAATGGTTCTGTCCCGAATGGGAATTGGTGGTGCAACCTCCAACGGTTCAGGTTCCATGTTGACTAAAGCTTCTTGGCCTTCTCGCCTTTCCCTTCTCAACTGTCTGATAGTTCTTTCAATTTCCGGGTCAAGCGGTCGAAATTCAAAACTTCTGGTTCGTCTCATGAAGTTTTTAAGAACCTGAAACATAAGAAAACAAAAACAATAAGTAAAAAGAAAATTAGATACAAGTAAAGGTATCTAACCCCTAAACTAATAGTAAAAGATAAATAAGTCCCCGGCAACGGCGCCAAAAACTTGACTGGCGTAAACACAGACGTATAACGCAAGCGCACGTATCGTTCAAGTAGTATAAAAATATCGATCCCACGAGGACTTAATATCTAATATATTAATTTTATGAGGTCAAATGATTACTAGTATCTAACAGGTTGTTTGATTGATTTGAAATGGTGACGATTCTAAATTTAAAAACAAGTAAATAAAATTTTTTCGAAAGTAGGTTTTAAGAAAATTCAATATTAAAAATTATCTAGGGTTGTGATTTCTTCTTCCAATATCATTTTAAAGATGAAGTGGTTATTTTATGTTTGTGTAATAAATCGGTTTACTAACCTGGAACACTAAATTATGCAAAAAGCCTCTGTCGATGGTCAGACGCAAATACCCAGTTTAACCCAATTGAACCATATGTCTATATCAACTAAATTATCTGGATTCATTAAGTTTAAGTTCCAATTATGGCTACCCCCGCCCGACATGTATATGTCTATCCTGTAAGGAAATCTATTAAAGAGTTATCTATCCTCAAGGAAGATCGTGGGCTTTTAAGTCTAAGGCTGAAACCTAAAATTCCTTATGTCTAGTTCATTTTAAGTTTACCTAATCAATTTAATTAATGGCCAGTTAATTAAAAAGTATTAAGATTAAGACTCAATAAATAAATCTTTATATTACCAAAACTATAATCTAACCCCTTATAAATCGGTGATATTGAAATTCATCACAACCCTAGATACTAACTTAGTTACGACACATAGCTAGTGCTGGTAAAATAAAAGACATAAAATACTGAAAAGTAAATGCGGTAAAGTAAATACTGAAAAGTAAAAATAAAATAAAATGCTAAGGCAAAAGGAATTAACTTCTACTATTTACTATTTAGATATCTCCCTTAAAATAATATATAAACTTGTGATAATATTACCAACCGACCAATCTGGCGGTATCCTGATTAAGTCAAATTAAGTCCAACCAACCATTAAGGCGGTAATATTTGTCCAGAAACCAGCCATAAAGGCGGAACCAAAATTAAATTACCAACCGACCAATCTGGCGGTATCCTTGATTAGTCAGGTTTAAACCAGATTAAAATTAAATTACCAACCGACCAATATAGCGGTATCATTTTTAAGTCAAATTTTAAATAGTGAATAAATATTTTTAAGGGAGATTAATCTAATAGCAATAGTAAAAGAATTACTTTTCACCATAACAAGGGGAAGTTACCTCATCATGGAATAGTAAAAACTGTAAAAAAAAATAAGAAAGTAATTACTATTATTACAGAACATAATTAAAATTAATTACAAAACTAAAATTAAAAGAAACTTAGAGAGAGAAGAACTCCCTATTTACATCAAAGAAATGAGAGGGAATGGTACCACAAAATCTGAAATTTTGAGCTCAATTTATAGGCGCGGATAGGCCTCGGGCGTCGCGACGCTGGAACAGTGATTCGTGGCATGCTCTCGACTTGACACGTGGCGATTCGGATAAGAGGCGGCTGAGAGCTCAATTATGATGCTGTCGTGGCGATGACGTGGCGACATGTGACGAAATCGATTGTCGGCACTGTAGGATTGCGACACGTGGCGACATGTGTCACGCTGTGATTGGATGATGATGATGTGGCACGACACGTGGCAATGGTGATTGTCGGTATCGTAGGATGATGACACGTGGCACGACGACGCACTTAGCAAATCGGCTATGATGGTGACACGTGGCATGGCGTACGTTAGCAAAGTCAAACTTTTCAAATTCTGACTCGTTGACCAGGCGCACGTTAGCGAAGACTCGGCGCACGTTAGACGTCGCGACGCCCAAAATTACCAAAATGCCATTTTTTTTTTCCAATTTTTCATGCTTTGCCCCAAATCACCTCCAGAATGTCCTGAAACTTTATTTTTCTACAAAATAACACAAAACACATCAAAATATTCACAAAACCCAAGAAACTATACAAAATATTAGGTTAAATGAGTGGGAAATAATGATAGTTTTACCACTCATCATTCCTTCAGTTCCCCCGAATGCAATAAATCTAGAAGATATTTTGGGGAGGTTTATTGATGTTGTTGCACAGATGGTTTCCAGAGGACCAGTGGCTAATGTACCTTTGAGCAGCGGTGGTAGTACGAGCAAGCTAGACTAGTTTCTTAATTTGAGGCCTCCTCAGTTTCATGATACAGCTGATCTCCTTGCTGTAGAGAAATGGAAGAATGATATTGAGCATATATTCAGTGTGTTAGACTTGACAAATCAAGAGAAGGTTAGGTTTGCTGCCTTTATGATGAGAGGTGAGGCAGAGACTCGGTGGAAGCACACTGAGACTGTACTGACAGATAGACTGAGAGCATCAGATTATTAGAGATCTGATGGACTTACAAGATCTCAGTATATCACCTGGGATATGTTCGAGGGAGAATTTAATGAGAAATACTTCCCTTATGCTTATTGTAGTGAGCAACGTCGTCAGTTTGAGCATATGGTTCATGGACCATCAGAGACAATAATAGAGTATGGGAGGCAGATGATTGC